>CAAKHG010050051.1:4307-16954 GCA_901007715.1 Dactylopterus volitans | reverse complement strand
TATTGCAGACTGTACTGGAAGACTCTACTCAGCTTAACGCCTCTCCCTCGACTGCCCAGGAGACACAAACCTAGTATATGGACATTTACTCTGACTGCAGAGCAAAGTCACAGCAGTGTATGAAATTTCACTTTTCCCTGCATTGCCAACTGAGATCAGAGTCAGTGACAGATCTTACCTTTGACTGCATGGCAAACATACTCAAGGCGAAGGACACCAACGCTGTTGCCCCCACAGCCCACAGAACAGTTTCGGTTTCAAAGTATCTGTAGACAGATATATTAAACTGATATGCAGTGGGAGAGGTACTTCATAGATAAATGTCTAACCAAGCAGCAGACAGAGTGCACAATGTGCACAATATATGCACAATGACTCAACCCCAAACAGGAAACAACTTACTTTTAAGAAATATGATATACAGAGTGCAAAATAAAAAAATAGTCTATATATCTCAACAAGAGTGATGGAGAGATTCCCACTGGTTGTGCATTACATAATGCATTGCCTATGTTCTTTTCATATCACAATTTTTCAATTATGATGATCTTATGAATATAATAATTTGGATGTATTATTGATAGTTAAGCTTCCACTAATGCATTTTCTGTCAGAGTGACAAGCTACTAAGAAAAGCAATGTGGGCAGATGGGAGAGGAAAGCTGTGTTTACATAGTTACTGGAACAGAAAACGTGGTTTTCAAAGATTTGTGATGTTTTTGGATTTATCTTCAGCCACAATCCCAGAAAAGTTAGTTCTATATGCTTTATAATTTGGTGAACCAGCAATGATACCATCTTCTCAGGTTTGATGGCTTCATTGGTGACAGCAAACAGGTTGTCAGATACAAATCAAATTGGGTTCTTATTGTGTAAATGAATCGGCATCAGGTGGGGATTTATCCTGGGAAACAAATACTCACACTGCAACAGATCCAAGCATTAGGCCCTCTGCAATAGTCTGAAAGAGACAAATACAAAGTCAACACATGACACAAATCAGTGCTATCAAATCAAACAGGTGTGGTGAGGGTCTAATTTGATGTCTGGCTGATACCGCCTCTACTCACAAACAGCCCTAGGGCAATGAAATTTAGGGGGACTTGGCGACGGAGGTTGCCACAGCAGGACAAAGCCAGGATGAGCACCGTCACCGTTGCCCTATTCCACAGAGAATATAGTGCGTGAATAGAAAACAAAGGCAAAACTGTCTAATGTGTGAATTCCCTGACTGCAGTGTAGCTCCCAGTGTCTTGGATTTGGCCACAGCTTCTGACTTAAATCTATGAATTTCCACTCGTCACATTTTCATTTAGGTAACTCACCAACAGATTTGTATGTGAAAAAAATGGTTATAAGACAGTGTGCAGTATCCTCCTGATCTACTGCATGTTTTTGATAGCTTACATCATGGTGTAGGTGAACCAGTAGTTGCTCCTCATCCATTTCTGCAGAGTGCCCCTGTCATTAGTAAAGAAAAAGGGAGAGAGGAGAGTTCTGAATAGAAACCATGAATTTTATAGAGGCAGTAGAATCATTTTTATCAAATATTAACAAGACTGAGCAAAGTGCACATGGGAGTTGAATACAATCTATGAAACAAATTGCTCATGCAGTGTCCATTATACAATACATCAAGTTCTCAAACAATGGCAAGCCAAAATATTGTGCGTCAGAAATGTTTTATTATTCGCGAAAATCTTGTCTCGCCTTGTGTTTATGATGATTTGAGTGTTTAAGGTTTATGCTGGAGCATCTGTGGTATTTTTGCTATTCTTTGATGTTGGGTGCTTGTGACAGGTAACACCAGAGGTTGACGGATGACAACATGACTTCATATCTTTCAGAAGGTATTCCCATGTGTAATGATGCCTCACCAATAAAGACACATACAGATGATCCCTAAAGTCACAAGCAGCTGAATCATCAAGGTCAAGTAGACTTTCCTTATGAAACCTTTTCAGACAGAACACACAATGGATATAAAGCAGAAAAAAAGAAAAATCAGTCCAGCAGTCAAACTGTGAAAAAGAGCACTGTAAAGAAGATGAGGTCTTTTTTTAGCTACACGGCATTTCAGACCTGTTCTGCGTTCAAATCCACATTTCATTCTCATTTAAAATGATTTGTGTTGTGTGGGAGGTAAATAGCGATGCGACTGCAGGAATCAGGAAATTTTCAATTTCAAATTAATTTCAAGAAAACACTGCAAGCCGAACAAGACAGTAACTATATGTATCCTTGCTCAGCTGACCAAATCAATGAAAACATATTTAATTGTCTCTCTCAGTTTACCCCTTTGTCCATCCCTCCCTCCTTTTGATTCTTACCTCTTCGTATGGCAGCATTGCTGAAACCACTTTCCTCCAAGCCAGTATTGTATTCAGGTGGTTCTTGAACAAGCTGCTGGTTGCCTCCAGCTGCTGCTTGGCCTTCAGAATGAATTATGTTATCATAGGTGCCAGAAGGAGACACCACTGCAACATTCCCTTTCCCGACCTGGATTATAAAAGATTGTATGTCTATTTAATATCAGGGATTCTTTTTATGAAGACATAAAACCATTAGCAACATAAGGCAATTTTGAGAATTTTCTAACTAACAGTGAAAGGAAATTTATCATCTGTGTATTATCAAATGTGTAATGTTTGATAACCTGGTTACAAGCTCATGCTAGCATTTGATTTTGGTTCATTATGTACTAATAAAACCAAATCCAATGACACTGCAAATGTTCTACTAACCTGATAGCTCATCCCTGTGTAAGAACTCTGTCCACAGTCATGAGGGTTGTAAGGTGGGGGCTGAGCTCCATATTCATCCTTGTTGTTGTTGTTAGTATGGTCCATTCCAACGAAACCAATCTTTTTAGTAACTGAGGCACATAACAAAGAGCAAGACATACAGGTAGGTCAAAGTCATGACTAACACAAAAGCGCCCTTTGAGCAGTGTCAACATTTTCAATACTGCTAGTAAATTGGCAATAAATAGCTATTTACAACATGATACATCACACAAACACTGAACACAATCCATGACTAACATTCATAATTATGGCCTTAGGCAACCATTTAATAGAGCTGGTTATGTATTTGATGGATAGGTTGTGGCTAATTGATAACAAAGGTCATTTAGTTATTATCAAACAGGACAGAGTACAATAAACCTAAAACATATTCATTCATTCACTGTCTTCCGCTTATTCCGTCTATTCCGAGTCGCGGCCGTGCTGGAGCCGATCCCAGCTGTCGAATGGGCGAGCGGCGGGGTACACCCTGGACGAGACGCCAGCTCATCGCAGGGCCACATGAAAGACATACAACCACTCACACTCTCACGCACACCTACGGGCAATTTAGAGTAGCCAGTTAACCTCAGCATGCTTTTGGAGGTGGGAGGAAGCCGGAGTACCCGGAGAGAACCCACGCAGACACGGGGAGAGCATGCCAACTCCACATAGAAAGACCCCAAGCCGAGAGTCAAACCTGCGACCTTCTTGATATGAGGCAACGCACCACTGTGTCGCCCCCTAAGACATATATTTTATATATTTTGAAGCTATGGCATCACTTGATTTACCTTACTCATAAGAGAAAGAAAGTTACAGTCATCTAAATTCTGAACAATATAACTACTGTAAAACAATGATAAAGTAGTAATTGCAGATGTAGGACCATACAACAGTGTCACAAGACACAACAATGTTATAACTAAATAAATGTGGTCTCAACAACAGACACCTCCTTTAGTAATCACTAGTGATCTAAGGAATCATCACAATGTTGACATGTTCTTCAACTTTCTCAATTAAAAAGCCAAAACTGAACACAAATCATTTTCAAATTTCTGAAAGGCATGCAGGGGACTTTAGTTGGCACAGCCTGAATGGCTAAAACATCCTATAAGAAGAAAAGAATTAAGTACTTTCTGTTGCAGGCTTTGTGTTATTCCAGGCCTCCAAAAAAAAGTGATAAATTGCTGTTAGGTCTGTTCACTGAAGACAATTAATTCAAGCTGTAACCCATTTTAATGTGTCTTACCTCTGTTGTGACAGCTGGGAAATGCGCGACTTCTCTGCTGTTCCTGTAGTGTCGGTTTCCCTTTAGGGCAAAGTCTACCTGCTATCAGCTGGTTTCCACAGAGACAGGACTTTAGCTCCAGGGGAAAGGATGTATCCCTCATTAGGCTCAATGGGATATTCAGCTGGAGTTCTTAAATGCCATTAAACCAATCAAGCTGGCACATTGTCAGAGCAAGTTGATTCTTCACTTTTTCTTTCACCAATACAGATTCGCAGGGCTTTTGAGCACAGATTCTTTCACAGAAAGGTAAGGTTTTTAATGTCAATGTCCTGGAATGATACATCATTAGTCTGCTGTACGTGATCTGTATAGAACAGAAAGGTTCATGCAGTACAGCAATACCTGTGAAATCCTGTAACTCACAGAACCTTCCTGGTTCAGCTTGGTTACCTTCTTGTGGAAACATTCCATTGCCATGATGTAGATGATCAGTCCTATTCTACATAAAGGGATCGTGGGCAATGAGGAAAGATAGTAGCTAAAGACACACACTGAACACTGAAAATGGTCTATATAATCGGTCAATACAGTCTCAACGCGTCTCCATCAAATCAAACTTTATTTATATCGCACTTCTCACACATCTAAAATGCAACACAAAGTGTTTTAAAACAGTTAAAAGCAATGCAAAGGGGGGGGGGCGACAGATATAGCCCATCCCTCCCACCCTCCATGTATACACTCAACTGTATACACACACACACACAGCCAATAATGTTTCCCACATCACAGCAATGATTAAATCTGAATGAACTAAACATTAAATATTTTAATATGATGCTTGAACTGATGTTACTGTATTATATTAATTGCTATGCATAATATCTAAATAATATATAGATGCCATTCTAATCAGTCTCTCCCCCCATGTGGTCATACATAAACCCGCAGTAAATGCCTGGGTTTTGATCCAATTTATTTATGAATTATTATATTGGTGAGGTTTAGTGGTATGTTGTTTTTAAAGATGAATATTCACTCACTCTGGCTTCCATTGTAAGAGAACAGTTGTATACAATGAGTTTTTAATCCAATTATGTCACTGCAGATTACAGAAAATACTCATATATCAGGCAAACACTGGGGGGCACTAGTCTCCTTTGCGTTTTCTAGTTGCAATGATTTGGCTACAACTCTCTCTCTTCCCCAGTTCCACCAACCATTGCAGCCATCAGAACCAAAATCGTCCTGTTTGCTTTTTGAAATTGGCTGCCTCTTCCTTTAAAATGCTGAATCAAATTCTTCATGTCCTTTGTGTGACGTGATCTTGAAGTAAGATGGCTTTATTCCCGTTTAGACATCAGCAAGAATAATCACAATTGGAACAACAAAATAAAGATTTGACTCCATAATAGCATCATATTTGAGGGGACAGACAGGTTTCCTACTACAAATCCAGATTCCCAGTCTGTTCTCTGCTGATTGGTGAGTCAGTCAATACACCTGGAGTTGCACTGCCTGCTCAAATCTAATGGATGTGTTCTCACCTGTTCATGAGATCTCAGTGAGATTTGAATGGGTGGCACAACAAACAAAGTCACATTTGAGCAGGTGGTTGAAATCTGACATGTATTGACACACAAGTGACTGGAGCCCAGTGTGAGGCCACATTAACGGATATGACTGTCTCAGTGTTGTCCAAAGAGACACAACACATGAGACTGAGGCCACATGGAGTTGTGTATTGTGGCTCAGACCACAATGCACAAGATGGATGTAAAGAAATAAGTAAAATAGGAACAATGCAATTGCTGAGAGGTGAACACAAATAGATTGACAGATAGGTAGATAGAGTGTCTTCTCTGTCTCAACGTAGACAGAATGTGACAGCTCTGTTTTGTCAGACTGCTACGATGCTCTTCGGGGCTTTGGGGACTGAAGATCACAGAGGGGAGCATTATAATGTCACTGGAAAGGGAGATGTAGCCATCATGCGAGTTTTTCCACTGCATGCAGTCATGAATTACTATTTCCTGGCTGTTGTGACCACAGAATGATGTATTTGGAAAATTGAATATGTGGATTCTGTTGCCTCAGAGAGCCCCAGTGGAGGTCTAGAGGTCTGTGTCGCTAGACGCCCCTTCATTTCTAATTTACAACCCTCCTGAAGCTGCTAATGTAGAATTCAGCAGGATGTATGGCCGATGGGAGAGTTCTACATTCACTGGTATTACACAGTGGGACAGTAAATAATGACAGGCTGCTCTCTGCTTGAATGATACCAAATGTTTGTTTTGTCAAATAAAGATTATTCAAGTAAAATTATCATTACATTTTGACATTCTATGAGGGCAAAGTCAGCATTGCAATGGCTTTAAGAGTTGCATTGTCTTCAGCAAATTTTAGGCACAGCTGCAGTCCAACTAAATCCATGGACATAAATGATAAAATTAAAGTTATTCAAATTTGATCTAACATACTACTGTAGCAGAGAGCACATAGCTGTTGCTGAATTTATATTTATTAGATTATGGATTTATATTAGCTGTGTCTACAATGAGCGCAAGAAAGGGATTCTTGGGATAGTGGTTATGGTTGTTGGCTATGGAGAAATGTCCCCGGTAAGAAAATCAGGAGAAACTAATTCAGATCCAGATGTTACAGAACAGTCTAGTGTAGTTACAACAAAGAGCAGGCACAACAATCATGTTGCAAAGCAGTTGTGCATAAACATCATACATTCAGAGGTGTTGATTTTCCCATGCATTGAAGTGACACTCCATGACAAAGCTAACACTGTCTTGATGACATCATATAGTCCATATTCAGATTTGGGGGCTGAATCAGGGCCAGAGCTCGTGCCTTCACATACTTGGTGGCTTCACGAGACAGGAGACAGGAGAATCAGCTGATGGGGTTCAAATGGGACACACCCAATGCAGGCTGACTTAACAGGCTTAATGGACTTCATGGTTCGGACAGCTAGGTCTTGCTTTCATAGTTAGCCATGCGACTAGGTCAGGTGGAATGGAGGTTTTGTCCACATTACCAACAATGATTTCACACTCAATGCAGTAATAAGTAAGTTTTCCTGATGGGGCTCAGACATTTAAATATAATTTCGGACTATTTCAAGTTAAGTTAGGTTAACCCATACTATTGGCCGGTACCTAAAGCAGTTCTTAAGGCATTGCAGACATCTACTTCACTCTCTAATTACTCTCATATTGAAACCTGACCTAAGACTGTAAATATGAGATCTGTAAATATGTTGAAATGGTTTTCCAACAAATAAAACAACTCTGTTAAAATTAGAAAATGAAAGTTCCAAATAGGCAAATTAAATCAAATTTATTGTCTGGCTTAAAAAAGGGTTTCCAGCGCTGACTTTGCTTCACTGTCTAAACAGCTGTCAATATTTTGGAAATATAAAACCCTAACCCCCGCCTCTGTGGACCATCACCTTATTGTGGTGGAGGGGTTTTGAGTGTCCTAATGATCTCAGGAGCTATGTTGCTAGGGGCAGCAGCTCATGGTAGGGTCTACCATGGCAAATTGGTCTTGGGTGAAGGATCAGGCAAAGAATGGTCAATAAACACGCATATGGGAAGAAAAACATCAAATGACCAGTGTGCACTGCCAGGAGGGTTACCGCCATCCCACCCTGGAGCCAGGCCCCGTGTATATTGGCCTGTCGGTGAGCATCAGGTGGCCGGGCCCTCGCCCGTGAGGTGCGGTCAGGTCCAGCCCGAGGCAGGGACATGGGTCTGTCCTCCTGGTGGCCCACCACCTGCAGGAGGAGCCGTACAGGTTTGGTGCAATGCGGCCCCTTGACCTGGACCTGGACAAGAGGAAGAAGACAAGACGAGACAAAACCCTATATCCAATTAATCAAACTATAACTTCCAATATGACCTTTGCAGATGGACCTTAACATGTGGTGGCTACTCACTTTTCAAATGCTGAGCCTGGGATGTTGGAGCTGATTCACAGTGTAGTAGTGGTGCATGAAGCCTTGAAAGAATTTAGAGAAAATTTCTCGAAAGCCATGCAGTGTCTTACAGGCTTGGCACATGCTGCCAGGTCAAACATGGGCTGGATCTTTGTAAAATCCCTCAGGGTCTGAAGTTAGCATTATAATAGAAACATCTCTTCCTTCTTATGTATTCATGCTGCAGGTGTACCTAATAATGTTGACATTTGGAAAGTATATCATGAGAAGAAAAGTGTAAAAATCACGATGAACTACTACTATGGAAAATATTTTATCCAACATGGATTTTGTAGAAATACCAATATTGTCAACTGAGGATCAAACCCAGTTATTTGCTGATATTCATCACTTTGTAGATGACAGCTATAGCATTATCATAAATTGCACAAATAGCATCTGTCATATTTCTCTAATATCAGAAATATACTGGTAATGTGTGCGTGAGCAGAAATCAGGCCATGTTTTCTATGTTAACTGTAATAAGATAAATAATATTGTCATAATTGTCACTGATGCTCGAAATCATAATAAATAGATCATTGAGAGATGGGAGTCACATATTTGTAAACTAGTGAAAATAAAATGAAAGAATTGTGAGAGGCAGTAGGCCGTCCAAAGATAGATGAATTTGTCATCTGTGAAGAGGTCATGCAGCCATTTGCTGTCAGATGCTCCCTGTCAAAAACTGGGCAGAGAAGATTTGAATCTGGGGCTTTCGTTGCCTGACAGAATGCATTCAAACAGAAAAAAATGGATTTCACATAAGCCATGACAACATACAACAAATAATGACAATTGCATTTCACTGCTGTTATACTCTGACAAAAGAAACCACTGCTGCCACGATCCAGTTGTCAGATGTCAGCCTCTTTCTTTCTCAGCTTTAAAACACTGCACACACTGACAGTTAAATTAATAATAACACAGGTCTTCTGCTGCTGTAGCTCATCTGCTTCAAGGTTCTGATGTGTTGCAGGGTCAGACATGCCCCTCTGCATACTTCGCTTGTATCAGCTTGAACCAGTCTGGTCATTCTCCTCTGACCACTGGCATCAACAAGACATTTCCTCCCAGAGAAATTGCACTGGATATTTCCTCTTTTTCAGACCATTCTGTGTAAACTCTAGAGATGGGGCGGTGTGAAAACCCCAGGAGATCAACAGATGCTGAAATACCCAGACTGGCACGTCTGCCACTTAAATAATCCTTCTGTCCTATTCTGATGTTCATTTTGAACTTCAGCAGATCATATTGACCATGTCTGCATGCCGAAATGCATGGAATTGCTGCCATGTGATTGGCTGATTAGATATTTACATGAATGAGCTGTTGAAGCTGATAAAGTGGCCAGTGTGTGTATACTATATTAGCTTGTCCCGCATGTATAAGAATCCAGGAAAAAATACGATAATAATCTTAGTTTTTGTCTTTACAAATAATTTTTATGTTTACTGATAAAATGGTGCCTTTATTACTCTGAGCCAATGACATCTAATGATCCAAGTGATGATGGAGTTTTAGTTTTATTCTTGCCACTGCTCAAAAAGATCTTGTTATTTGACTACAACCACATTTGCCAATCTATACTAAACAGATGACTAAGAAAATGAAACACAGAACAACTGTCCTTAATGTAAAAAACTTTTTTTCGTAACCATTAAAAAAATAGCAGATTAGGATTTGTTCCTTTGGGACTTTGAATTTACAAAGCACTCTTCATGGGAATTTGCCTTTATGTTGTTGTGGTATGGACCAAAATGTCAACACATTTATTAGTAAGGGAATTTTGACCCAGCGGTGGCACTTGACAAAATGTCAAATACTGTTGTATTTGAGAAGAATAATTCTTTTCAGAGTGTGAATATCTGCACTAATTGATGTGACCAGCAGCTTTCAAAGTACCACACTTGTCCGAAGTGTTCAAGGCACTGACAGACTAATTGGGACATAGACAGAAGAAGGCAGTGACAGACCTTACTTTAAGAATCACGATCAGTTTTGAATTCAAAGCATTGCTGCTGGCAAACAGTTAAAGAAAGTCTTTTTTGTTTATACAATTACAAGTCCTTAAAGCCATTTAAAAGCTGCTTGAAGATTCTCATGAGTTTTCAAGGTGAAAGAAAAAAACAAAAATGATTCACTGGCCAGTAATGACGTGTTTGGTATTTATTGACTGGGCTGGAGGGCAACATCAAAACAGGGGACACGCGAAACAAAAAAGTAATTTGTAACATTTTTGCTCTAACTGCACTAACTGTGAAACAACAAAAGCAGCCCACCTGAAGTGTCATGATGAAAAGTCCTGAAATCAGTTAAGGTTTTATGATTTTAGAACTATTATGTTCTGTCATGTATCCACATTACACCACCCACAGCATGATACAACGCCTATTTATTTTCCACTGTGATAGGACAACCACCAAATGCATATATCCAAGTCAGCAAATGTGTTTGGTTAACAGGCAAGAAGAGGCTTGTCGGTGAGTGCCTTGTGGCCAGGCCTTTGCCGATGGGGTCTGGTCAGGTGCGGCCCGAGACAGGGACATGAGTCCGTCTTTCATCAGGCCCACCACCTGCACACGGAACCATATGGGTCGGGTGCAATATGGATTGGACAGCAGGCCACTACTGTCCCCGCGACCTGGACTCTGATAAGTGGAAAAAGACAAGACAAGGCGAGACAAAAGCACTGGCTTTTGCACTGTCTCAAGACACTTTCAGCAAAAATAATAATAATAAAAAAAAGGTACACATACAGAATGCATTTTGAATATATAGTGGTTTTGATACATTATACACTTCACGGATAATACGGAATCCTTTTGCCAATAGTCCTTTTCTTTTTTGTTTGTGTTATGTGCTATGTTTTTATTTATTAGAAGGCTATAGAAGCTGCTGTGAAATGTTGCACAGCTGAGAGAAATTGTACAAACTATAATATCGATTTTAAAACAATTCCCAAAAAACCTTTAAAGAAACAGTTTACATTTTGCTCCATCAATTGGTAGTGATGCAGGCTTGTAATCAGACATTACAACCAATGAAATCATTATGTCCCGTATTAGTACTCAGATCATTTTGTCTGAAGCATTTAGAGACAAATGTCTAAGCCGAGAAGAATCTAATTTCCTCTTGCAGGATTTAAAAGCCTGCATTGGTCAATGCATGCCACCATTATTTGAATTAATATGTGGTTGGTCAAAAAAATTCAGTAAAGAGACAAATAGACATGGCAGCAGGCTGTAGGGACAGTTTGGGCCCTTCATCAAACAGTTTGCCATCTGAATGTAACCACCCCACACATTCCACTTCATGAATGAATTTTGTTCCATGTAAGCACTATCATACTCAGTCATTGCATACAGCACACAGCAAGAATGAAAAATGCTCCATGGTCAGTTTTACCACTTCAGTGATTTGTATTCATCTCCTTGTAAATTAAAACAACTAAATGATCTACAAAAGGACTGATGAAGTGTTGCTGAATTCCTCATTTGTGTTATTGTTCTTTGACTGAGAATGATAAATAGGGTATCCAAAGCACACATATTCAGTGATTCCTGACGGCAAAATTGTATTGCACCTCTTAATAGCTGCTCTCACAACACATCCTATACTGTCACTGAGTCATAGTTAGATTCAGTTAGTCACCAAATACTGCACGAGCTAGAGGAGAATAAACAAAAAAAATACATGGCTAAATACAGCCATGCTTATACCCTCCACTTAGCTGACACAAATCCCTGCCATGCAGAGCTGGGAGTTCTCTCTCAGTGTTGGATTATGGACAACTTAAGCCGCTGTCTTTGAGAAAGCACCACAGGCACCAATATGACACATTAACATCAGCAGAGAACCATGTGGATATTCTTCATGGTATGACTGTGCTCAATCATATGCTTAGATAGCATCATATATACACAACAATTTCCCCGCCTCTCCTTCAGTTTTATGGTGAAATGAGTTCCATTAGCTACACAGCATGCACAGTGACAAATGTAGAGTATCATCTAGTGATTTATAACATAGTCATTAACTGAGAGACTGTTTATCATTACCAAACATTTCATTGTAAAGATGAAATGCCAGATATTAATTCATGGCTCATGACAGCAGGTGTTCTCCTTGTGTCTCTCAAAAAACACCAGGATTTTGATCAGAATGCAGAGACACCGTCACCACCAAATGTGTCATGTTCCAGGTAGACTATGCAGGTGGAATTCAAAAAGCATGTTGTCTGATATTCAAGGACGGCAGACAACTTGACTTACATTTTTTTAAACTTAAACTTTTCTAAATTTTAATCCTTGTCATGTGTTTGTGTCTCTGTTTAGAAAAGTGCACAATAAAAAAAGTTTATTGTAATTTTTTCTTCATTTGTAAGACCAACACATCACAAAATCTACACTTTTACAGTGGGTGAGTTTGAAATACATGCAGATGGTTTTTTGATTGCATTTGCTGACATGTTCAATAAACATATAGTTTCTCATAATTACCTAATTTTAATCATCATTTGAACTGCTTTTTAATTTCACTGCTGCGCATTAAACCTTTGAGATATGTTTGTCACTTTATTGAAAAACAAAACAAATGGAGAGCAGACATATTGTTCAGTTGTTCTGGTCCA
>CAAKHG010050044.1:19802-29862 GCA_901007715.1 Dactylopterus volitans | reverse complement strand
GAGCTTCCGAGCCTGGGAGGAGACATGACATCATCATCATCACCATCGTCATCATCATCTTCATCATCATCATCATCACCATCGTCGTCATCATCATCATCATCATCATCATCATCATGGGTTCAAACATGTCCCTCGTCCTTAAACTCAACAATCAAGTCCCCTGACACAAAATCCTGCCCCGGCATCCAATTAAATACAAAACACAAGACACCACAGAACAATCTAAAAACCACTTCATGGGACCTTTATACATGGTGGACGCCAGGTTTGCTCAAACACATTAAACACATCATTGCAGCGACACATTAGGACCCAGAACGCTCTCACATCAAGCCGTCAATGCTAACAGAAAATAAATAATACTGAAGATCAACACTGGTTCTCAGTCATACACTTATCGGTTAATCGCTCTGTCAACAGCCAATATTAACCTGAAATGTACAGTATATTAAGTTACACATCTACACAGATCGTCCAGACCAACTAGTTTTAATTAACCTCAAGGTAACACCGTGGGGGGGGGCCTCTGTGACGATGGGCCCTGAGATATCTGCTACATTCAGAGTCAGGGAATGCATCGACTATTCTACTGGTGGACACACTGAGAGAAAGGTCATATTGGAAGAGTCCGCTGCAAACAGCCCTTTGTGGTCAGTCTAAAAATGAATTAGCACTGTGGTTGCATTGTGGTGAGAGGAAGGCACATGTTGGTATTCATTCCGAACACAGTCTGCAGCAGGGAGACGCACTCGCAAACATTCAGACTTTCAAGGAACAACCGCCTCGACGCGGGAGTTTCTTTGGTAGTTTAACTGTTGTAGGCCTGACGGCGTGAGAGTGCTCGTTGGTTGTTTTGGTGTGAAATCCTTCAGTTGTTCAGTTTTATACCTCACAGCAGAGTCTGATATTACAGTGGTCACCATTTTAAATCATGGCACGGCAGTAACATCTCCATGTGAATTCACTTAAAACACAGATTAAAATATTCTCAGTTGATTGTCAACCACTTCTTTGATAATTTCCCTAAAGAGGGAAATCTACAGTTAAATAAATTATAATCTGAGGGACTTCTACACAAACAATTATCCCCTAGAGTGGAAAAAAACATAATAAGACTGTTTGGTAA
Organism: Dactylopterus volitans; assembly: GCA_901007715.1. NCBI lineage: Eukaryota > Metazoa > Chordata > Actinopteri > Syngnathiformes > Dactylopteridae > Dactylopterus > Dactylopterus volitans. Next base: position 28,733 of record CAAKHG010050044.1, on the reverse strand, counting down.
ATGATAGCACGTCACCATTACTTAAAAAATAAAACAAAACACGATGTTTATGGATCAAGTATTAGAGGTAAGTTATTTTCTGTTAGCCCTTGGACTGAAATAGATGAACTCACCGAGGGGAAGGGAAGGTTCTGAGCTACAGGCAGGCTTAAGAATCAATTACCAGTCAGTTGAGAGAAGAAGCTAACCCATGAGGGCTTTCCTTTGTCCTCTTTTTTTTTTTAGAAAATTAAAATCAAGTCCTCTTTCTGACATTCAGTAACTAGGCCTGAAAGACAAGCCCGTTTTAGAAGCTTCTGAGGTGACATGGGCCTTTTGCATCGAGCAGGGAAAGTTACTGGGTGATGCAGTTTTCTCCCATGTCCTGAGCGTAACGGTCCAGTATTACGTTACGCAGCTCCTCGACGTCTCGGCGGAGCTGTTGGGCTTCTACCAGCTTCTTCTGCAGCACGTCTGGACTCATCCAGTCCTCATCCTGCTCTGCCACTGGTGGGGGTGCTGCCAAAAAAAACAAAAAAAACAACAACACATGACCCTAATTCATGTGGAACAACTCTCCTCGTCATCTTCAGCACTCATATTCTTAAACTGTTCCATTATCTTCTATTACATGTGGTTGCTGGGCATGTCATTTAATTTTATTTATTATTTTTCATATCAAGCTTACATGTGAGCCCAAGCAGCAGGGAGAGGTTGGGGTCTTGTCCCTGAGCCCTCTGGGTGAGAATGCTGCACAGGGAGCGCAGGTCGCTGAGGCAGGAGGCGATCTCCACATGAAGCCTCTGTGTTAGACGAGCCCCGCTGGGCTGCAGGCCCGGGGAGGCCTGGTTGGCGCTCATGCGCTCTGAATTGCTCATCTCCTCCTGCAAGGTCAGATTCTGTTCCATCAGCTCCTGGTTGTGGGCCGAAAGCTGTGATAAATTAGTCGGTATAAACCAATGGGAGGCTTTGTTAAACACTCGCAAGCTCTGACATTAATAAAACCAAGCAGCAGGAAATATTTTGGGGATTTGTCTCACCTGCTTCATGGCTGTGTGGAGCTCTGAGACATTGTGCTCTTTGGCCAGCACCTCCTCTCTGAGGGCCTGAGAGCCGTTCTCTTCCTGAGATATCTGCTCATCCAAAGCCTGCGAAATACATGATGCACTAAAGATGAGAGGCTCAAAGAGGACTGAACTATGAGGTCATTAAATTTGAATAATTAAATATTTGCCTGTCATGGCAAATACTGGTAAGATAACCAATACACTATTCAACTTTTCAAAACCTTCATAAATATAACAGATATCATTATTGTTCACGCAAGTAAAACAAATCAAAGTTCAGTCTCTCAAACGTTCTTCCACTCCAATTACTAACAGTTCTTCGGTAGCCATGTTATCCGTTCTCTTATGGCTCTTTTTGTTAGCTATTTAAGAGAAAAAAATGAAACTAATAACAAAATTTATGTTTCCTCATGTTCTTATGTGCCCTGCATTCCATTAGCATTCTCAAGTAGTAACTCCCTTAGCGTTGTTTTAAATCACTAACACAGATTATAATATAACTGAAATGTAAAATTAATGTTTAGAGCAAAAGAAACTGCAGTGTTTAGAAGATATGACTAAAACGTGGTTCAGCATAGGGAAGCGCTGCTCTGGAAGCCGCATGAATGAATGTTTTGATCTTGTTGCACCACAGAAACTGACTCATGCAGCCATTTAATATCTAGGTTCAGTTATGATGCCCGTAACAAGGTTAGAATGGCTGAACCTCGGTGTTACACTGCCCTGTGTGTGATGCACGCACACATTTCTCACTTCCTACTGGTATTTCACCTGAAACATTAAAATGATTTTAATGAACACTAGGTTACTCAGCTGCTGTTCCTAGTTATAAAGCTTGTCTCCATAAATGATTGTAAAATGCTCTGAATCAGCCACAGTCATGTCTCTCGTCTTGGAGACAGTAAAATTAGAGACACTTTAGTAATACACTGGCGACAGTGTCACCGTCAGCTTATTGGCTTTATTTATCAGATATAATTTTATTATTGAAAAAAATAATAATTTATGAATTAGGAAAAAAAATTTTTACTCATTGGCCGATTATGTATTGATTAGATATGCATCATGCATCCTTGATAAGTACCTGGATTTGGGAGCCAAGCTGCTCCATCATCCGGTGTTGCTTCTCTATAACCTAGAGAAAAAGATCATAGCATTAAAACAGTGACCTGCAGCTTTGATCAACCTAGTCATAATTTGGAAGTTAACACCCCTTGCCTCTTTTGAAATGTATTTATCAAAATGAATTCACTGCGTGCATGAATAACAACATGCTAAATTGAATTGTTACACAGCTAAGGACGTTTTGGAAAACATTCAGTCACAACGTAAATCATGTCTGCCAGTAAGACTGAAATTTTGGAGCAGTTTCAAGAGGAACTGAGGCTGATGGCCAATCCCGTTTCCTCAGCTCCAGCTGCTTTGAACTGGCTGCCGAACTTAGAAGATTGCGCACGGCAGCACGACAGGACTTGCAAAAAGCAAAAACCAGCTATTAAAAGAATAGCTACACTTGCAGCACTAACAATCAGTTGAAAAGCGTGCTCAACGGAACACACTTCTCCTCGCTAACCCGGGGAAATCAGCTTTTGGATGTCATCAGTAATTTACATTCTAACGCATGAGGGGCAAAACATCGGTAGGGCTAGTAAAAGAACAATTTAAGCATTCTCTTTCTGGAGAAGCTTCCATATTTTGGCTTATTTTTACAGAAAGCACATAGAAACGTCAATAACAGCTTGCCATTTTGAGTCTCTGCTGCTCCTCTCTCAGAACATCGTTCTCTAATCTGAGCTTCTCGATATCCAGGGAAGGCAGTCGGGCTCCATCCTCGAGGCCCTGCTGCACCCGCTGCTGCATACTGATGAAGACAAATATAAAACACATTATGCAGACCTATTATTGTCTTTTGTTCCCAGAAGTGAAGAAGACATCCAGCGAAAAGTGTTGTAGTGTGTACAATGCATGTGTGTAAGAGTGCATACTCAGTAATGGTGGTCAGCAGGTCTCTCTCCCTTCGTTTCTGCTCCTCCAGCTGTCCATCTTTTTCTTGCAGCTGTGATTGTGTTGCCTCTAGACAGCTCTCCAACTCCTTTACTTTCTCCTGTAGTTGAGCCGCCTGCTCCTCTGCCTCCTGAAGCTGATGCACAAAAAAAATAACTTGGAGACTTCTTTCAACCAATCATGTTGCAGTGTGCATCTATAATATATGCAGTGAAGATTTTGAATGAATTATGCCCAATGCAAGCATGGACAGATAAAAAACAAAACAAAACACAGGTCCCAGTTTAAGACTGATCCTGATTTCTACACGTGGCTCTAGAATTAAATCCTGAACTACTGTATCCTAACCTGCTTGTTCTGGCTCTGGTAGTCCTCCAAGGTGGGCAGGTCAGCAAGATAACGCTCCAGAGTCTCAATGCGCTGCTGGTTCTCCCTCTTCAGCTCTGCTTCCTTCTGACATTTCTTCTTCAGGTTGCTGATGTGCTTGTCTCGACTCCGGATCTGCACAAAGAAGCCTTTTGTGGTGAGTAGGAGACTGTGCTTCTCATAAAGCTGGTACCAAGTGTAACAATACACAACATACAACGAGTGTGACAAGTCATGGTGAGAACGTGTGACCAACTGTTCCGAAAAAACACCATCATGCTTTGGCCCTTGGGAATACGCTTGAGTAACTTTCTTTCAATTCTCTATATGAAGTGAATGAAGTGGGACTGCTGTAGCAAACATGCAACTGCAAATGTAACTGGAAACATTATCTGTTTATTAATAAGTGCAGACATGTAAAGTGCTGGTTTCAGTCAATGCCACAAAAACAAAAGCAGGGTGAAAAAAATGTAAACCAGATTTATCAGTGTGGCTATTGTAATGTTTTTTTTTCTCTGTGTGATTCTGTGGTTTGCTTGCAACATTGTACGTTAGGAAACCATGTCATGCGAGCACACACCCTCTCTTCCTGTTTCTTCATCTCCTCTGTATGCCTCTCGCACGTCTCTTTCAGACTGTCAGTTAGTCGGCGTGTCTCAGCCTCTACTGCGCCCAGTCTGCGCTCGGCCTCCGCTTTTTCCAGGGCGACACAGTCGGTGCGCTCGGCAAACTGCGCCCTGAGGAACGCGTTCTCCCTCTGAGCTTCCTGTAATGTCACCATGACATACTTTGTGAGAATAACAGTGTAGGAGGGCCTTCAGTATTGTTTGAAGGAGCCAGCTTGCAGTTTTTCACTTACCTGGAGCCGGAGCATGCACATATCGCCATAAGAAGCACCTCTGCCCAGCAGAGCTCCATGGACCTGCAGCTCGCTTTCCCTCAGACGCTGCTCCAACTGGGTCATGTGCTGCTTTTGTCTGCACCATGACCAGGCCCAAGCATCATCCAATCGAGAACAACAATACAACCATTGATTAGGGTTTGAGTTGCCCCCCCCCAGTGTCATGAGACAAAAATCAATACTTCCAACGATAATTTCTCACCCACAATGTTAAACATTCAATATCTCACTGTGTTCTACAGTCAACACCACGGTATCAAGATTTATTTGATCACGCAGTGTAAAGAATAAGATTATCAAAAGGCCCATTTTACTTGTCCCCCCCTCCCCCCAATAATGTTTTTAAATTAGCAGTAAAATTATAAAAAAGACTTGCCGCTCAATTATAAGCTCCTTCTCTTTCAGCAGACTCTCGCTGGCTTTGACCAGCGCGTCCCACTTGCCAGACTCTGAGTGCCCGGAGGCTGGGTACAAAGATGCATACGGACCCACCCCAGCACCAATTAACTAAGACAAAACAGACAGAAATGTAGCAGTTAGAGCTGCATCATGTCACACAAATACACAATGATGACAGATGGAAAGAAACAATCTGCTTGCATGGGTGATATCCTCAAAGATTAGCACAGTTTAGACTGCGTTTAACGCACACAACACTGGTGTTGACACCAACATACCCATGCAAACATCCAAAGCTCAACACAAAATACTTTAGAGTTACTTGGACACCAGACTTTGATACTTTTGTAAATATTAACACAATCAACTTCACAAGTATGCAAACCTCTCATTAGTAATTTCACATCAGTGACTATTCAAAATGTCTTCGCACAAACACACACACACCCACACACACGATACAACTGCCCTGAATAAAACTAACAGATGAACAAATGACACTCAGATCAAATCAATCTACTCAAACTACAATTTTAGAACATACTTAATTAATATGTTTATGAATGACCACTGAAAGTAAAACTTGCAATGCTTACAATTTCTCCATCTTATGAAAACGTCTTGCAAAGCGTAAATAGCTTTTGAAAACTGTTCTTTCACCGAGCACCTACCACCATTCACACACACTTTTGAAATATTAAAAAGCTGATGTGCAGCATCACCATTTCAGCATTTTTAGACTGAAAAATGGAGGCAGTCAAACATTAACCATGCACACAATTTTCAAGATTAAAAACAGAAAATATTTTAATGAACCTGGCAAAATATCTTCCTGAGCCTATGTGTTATTATTATTATTTTGGGTTAGGGTTATGGGTTATGGTTATTCTGACATGCTTTCGGTGACGGCCCCAGGCTCTCTGTAGTCAAGAGCAGAATCATTTTTCCAATGTTGTGTCAGACTCAGGATCTAAATTTCTGGCCTGATTTCAATTTCCTGAGCCAACCCACAGTCCCACATGTCTAATCCAGTGGCTTTTTATTATTTTGTTTTCCTTGCGATATCCACCACCTCATCCTATCCATAACAACCATGATGACATCTGTTTTGTCAGTTGTGGTGCTGTGTTAAAGTGATATCAATGCTTATCCTTCTATAACCTAAAAAAGATCGGTGACAGTTATGAAACACAAAAAAAAAGCCTTTAGAGTCCCGGGTTTGTGTTTCTTTACAACTAGACCAGTTGATCTCCCGTACAAAAATAAAAGCTTACCTGCATTTGTTCCACTTGCATGCGTAAACTGTCCAGTTGCTGCTTATGTTGCTGTTGTTGCTGCCAGCTGGATAGTTCACTACACCTGTCCTGCCGCAGTGGCTCATAACCCTTAGGGCCTGCATGCTCCCTTAGCAGAGCCTGTGTCTGCAGGCTGAGAGGGGTTGCATAAACACCAGCAGAACCAGTCCCACCAGGCTGACTGGCCCTCTGACTCGAGGGCTCTACTGTGCTGGAGAGCCCGAGCCTAACTTCAGGGAGAACTTTATAACTGTGCTCCATGCCTCCCCTGTAGATGTCAGACACAGAGTCTCCGGCATCTCTGATGCCCGTCGTCTGTAATCGGACTCTGACTTCAGGGCATAACCCCGCTAACAGTGCTGACTGATTTAGTGTAGGTTCCACCGCCGGAGTGTCAAACCTCTGGCCCTCATCCACTCGTGTGTGATCTGTCGGGAATAGCGAGTGGTCCAGCCCATTGACAAGGCTTCGGTAGCGGCTCAGGCAGTCTGGCTTTGGACCTGTGGGATCACCTCCTATACCAGTCGGAGCATCCAAGTTGGGTGAAGATGCTGATTTGGAGAGGGAGGAAGACTTTGACGTGGAGCCACTTCTGGAGCCAGAGGAAGACCTGTGACCGTCAGCTGAGGACAGAGACTCCTCCTGGACACCTGACTGGGGCTTAGAGGCCGGGGCTCCGGCCGTGGATGGCATGACATGTGCAGTGGGTATTGGGATCTGGCTGCGAATGGGTTGGAAAGAGGGGCTGCTGCTGGAACTGCAGAAATCTGAAAAAGAATGAAAGACTATATAACTAGCAACAACAGAAGGCGTGAACATTTCTCTGTTCCATTTACAGATGTACCTTGGTGCAACAGTGCAGACTATCTAGAGCATCACTGCAGGCCATTTTGGGTTGGTGATGTAAAGTAGATAGAGAAGAGTTTCTGGGTGGCCTACTTTGTTGATGAGGTGCCACCACAGAAAGAATTAACCATCTCCGACACAACCGAGGGAATATGCTTAAATATAGACGTAAACCAAATGAGCTGAATAAAAGCTCTGTATTACAAGATTAGCTGACAAATACATTTGTTCTACAGTGTTTGATAAGGCTCACACCAATTGTCAAGTCACTGTGTGTAACAGACAATATTCACTGCAAGTGACAATAGAACTGTGGACTTACTAGTCTGCCTTTTCACTTCGCGTGAACTCAATTTTTCCCTTGACAACACAAAATGAGAGAGCGCCCTCAGATTAAGGCACACACCCAGTTCACTCCATAAAACATGCACAAGAATGTCTTTACTTGGAAACCCTAAAACATCACGTAATGCTCACAGCAAACTGAAGGGAAACAGCGAGACATCCCCACAAGCCTCAACACAACTTCCAAGTTACATAAGTCTTGATTTTAACAGAATTACCAACCTGGGAGACCCGTTGACGTCTGTAAACCTGACAGTCACTCGAACTCCACAAACATACAATTAGCTGTTGCATCTTTCTAGTGGTAAACTGAGGAGAGCTGAGCAGCAGAACACTTCGAATCCAAACAGAGGTCCGTCAGCTGCATTTCTCGGTAGCAGTGAATGAACGTCTTTCAGAAGCCAGCACTGACAGGAGAGCGCAGCAGCCAGGCCCTGAGCCCAAAGCCGTATTGTCCTCCAATAGCCAAAGCAGCCTGAACCAAGCTCCCAGCAAACACACACAAATAAGCATACAGGGAAAGGTTAGGGGTATTTATAGCCTGCCTCTCAAGTTACAGAGTGATCTGTGGGTGCCGCTTATTTAAGCACCTTTCCCCCTCCCACCGTAACACATATCACACACGTTTATGTCCACCATCAAAGAGTGAATGGGATACTTTTTCCCTATTCAGTTCATACCACAACCTCTATACAAACTCTTTAAAACCAGAGAAAAATATTCTTTTTGGTAAAAAGGTAAGAAAAGTACGGAGACAACATCAGGCATTCAGAAAGAGAAAACCACAAGTATAAAAGATGCCTCGAGACATTGTGACTGGCTAAAACAAGTCTAAACTCCTCTGTGAGGAGAACATGTGCTTGAGGTTGACTCACAAGACATTCCTGTCTCTGCAAGGTATAAAACATGATGACAGTTACCTGAAGCTGTGAAACAGAACGTTTGGACGAACACCGCAAAACAAAAAAAAAAAACAAAAAAAAATTTAAATTCTTTTTAAAGAAGGTTTGAAAGTTGAACAGTTAAAGTTGCATGCCATATAAGCCACAAAGTAGTATCTGCAACAGATCATTATTGTGGCTAAATGTGGGGTTAATTGTCATGTATAGGTGGCATGCTAAACATTATGACAACAAAACAGAAGCCTGTAGGAGCAGTTAAATTAATTCCTGCAAGAAGACAACTGCGATAACAAAAACAAATACACAGGCCACAACACGAAAAGGGTTGAACAAATTAGTGCAAATCTAACAATTAAAGATTATAACGCATTTAATCTGGAGCTGTACACCTATTTCACTTAAACATGACTTTAATCCTCCTGTTTTACAAAGTCTGAGCTTGACCTGTAGGTCAAGGTTTTCAAAGATAACTGTGGACGCCTCAAGATGAAGCAGAATAAGTGTGTAGAAGTGGTAAAAGATATGCATCAACAAAAATATACCTCCCATTGAGGTTTGGAGTTAATTAGAAGAGGACAGGTGATGGGGGGGTTGAGAGTGGAGAATTCTGTTCTTTGTTGAAATACCTACCCCATTAAAACACATTTATGGATGAGTGGGCAAAACACTGCACTGTAAATTCACTTCAGGTCATTCCGGGGTCATTCTTTACCGCATCCTGAGACACAAGAATTCATTCATCTCCACTACAACACAGAGCCCTTCCAATACCGTTTATTACTTTATTTTATATATGTGTGTGTGTGTATATATATATATAATGTTTG
>CAAKHG010050044.1:0-19776 GCA_901007715.1 Dactylopterus volitans | reverse complement strand
GTTTGAATATGGAATATAAACACCAAGTAAGATGTTTCTCAAGTAAGATGTTCCCATTTTAAACCATGTTAATACAAAAAGCATGTTGAGCGTGACAATTCACTCTACGACCATGTGAACATTTTCCATTTAGCTGTCCAGTCCTGCCATCCAAACATCCAATCCTCCCAATTAGTCTAAACACCAGAGTGCCGCTGCAGAGCCTTGGGGTGTTTTAGAATAGTACTTTAATCAACCTCTGCAAATCTCCTGAGTACCCGGTGGATCATGAACATTTTTCTCTCTATATAAATAGCCGAAGAAACAACAACTCTAACATATAAAGTCTTTCCAACAAAGACCACCAGCATCATACTTTACTTCTCATTACGCCATACATTAAATGACTGATCTCTCATATCCTGTGAATCAATTATATTCATATGAAAGCACCCTGAACTCTGGTCGTATACAGTGCAAACTGGAATTCCAACACTGACGGGCGAGCCCCAAAATTTTTTTGCACAATACATGAAGAGAGAACAAGCAAAAGTCACCTTCTGTGCTGTCAGATGCTGAGGTGCCAAGACCAGTGTCCCCACTATCCGATGTTCCAGGCCGGCGGCCAAAACGGCTTTGGAACTTCTCTGACACAGCTGGTGTCTGCCACTCCATGTCAGCAAACAGAGCTGGTATATGTACATTGTTTGAGAAACAGGACAATCAATGAGTATATGAAAAAAAAATGCTGAACTGACACAAGTAATGCAATTTTAATAACAGTGTCAACCTACCTGCAGGTTTGGCCTCAAAATATCTCTGTGAGGTTGTCATTCCATACAAGTAATGGTTACCTGGTGGAAGAAGAAAGGGGGAAGAAAATCACACTCTCATACAGTACAGATGATTATGGAGTTGAAATCAAATAACAAACCAAACGAATGGACATTATTAATGAACACACCTTATGTCACTTTCAACAAATTAGTATTAACCTCAGCAAAAAAAAAAAATGCACATCTGAAATCAATCTTAATTTTTAGTTGACTGGGGGATTATTGAAAGAGTCTGACAGACTTGTAATGGAAAATTTTCACCACAGACTTTTGAGACGATGCACAGAAAATCTCCTCGCAACAACAACAACAAAAAAATTGCTTTCTCCTGTACACAGAACGCGATGGCGTGAATGACCGTGGTGGAAGGTTTAACAGCCTGCTGTTGATCTATCCAACTCATGACGCTCAACGAGCCCGGGAGACCTCAACAGACTTTTCTGGGTACCAACAAAAATAACAACATGAACACATGCTGTACTATTACATAATCTGTTGCACAAACATCTATATCCCCGGGAGGCCTTAGGGGTGGTACATCATTGATGGCAAGCACATTTAACACTTACTGCTGCCCAGACGCCGTCAGCAGGCTGGTTATTACAAACTAAGCTAATCCTCTTAATGAGCTATTAGCTGATTGCTTCATAAAGGAAACGTCCAGCTAACGCTTATCCACACACTGCACGCTATGAGCTAACCACGATCAGTCGCTAAATTGGGTGTTTCAACATTTATTATCGTTCGATAAAACACGCAAGAGGCGACCGTGTTAGCCGTTCCGATCGAGGATGACCGCCCGTTCCATCGTGACTTTCAAATTTGCGTACTGCGATGCAGTGCGCCGTTAACCGTTTTAGCTAGCTAATCCGCGATAAATCCGTTTCCGTCTAACAAGCTAGCTAACCGCTAACCCAACGTTGTCGTTCGCCTAGCTACTTACGTTAAGTTACCATTAATGTTTCAACCTCTGTTGGCTTTCGGGTAAACAGTCTCGTAGCTGGGCTAACTGTCTGACAAATTGGGGTTATATTTACTTTACCTTACGCTTCACATCGATGTAGTAACAAATCTCGGTTTTAGACTGGAAACCCGAGCCGAATTGGAGGTATCCGCTGCTGTTGCTATCTCGCTCGCCAACTGATCGCCTTCCGTTGGCAGACAAACCAGCCACACAACAGGGGGCGCTTGTTTAAAGCCGCAGCACCGCACCGCCCGAAGGTGTTACGGGTTCACGTTGTCGCCCAAAAAAAATGTTTAAGGCTTTCCCGTCTCGGGTGGGACATTTTAATACGGAGAGCAGTTATATTGTAAATTGAAACTAACGCAGATGGCTTCTGAAGACTTTATAATCATACCACTGGTGCAGCAGAAAGAGGGAGGCACTTTGTCATGTGACCAAATACAACAACAGCCAAACAAAAACAAGCCAACCCAACAAAGACGCTTTGAAGTGACTACCGCAACGTTCGTTGGGATGAGGACGCGATACAGGTTATTGCGCTGTGTATTCATGTTTAATGACATCGCATAATAACAACAAAATAGCAGAAGTGCCTTTACTGAATTCTGCAATGTTTAAACAAAGTGCCTGTCGTCTTTTTTTTTTTTGGAAGGTGCACTTGCTACAGCGAACAGCGTGGTAGAGTGTGAAGTGAAGGGCCATATTTTTAAGCAGGTCTGCTTTCCAACAAAATATCTTTGGGTAAAAAAAATAAGGAAAAATTCCTCTAACGTTGACATGCGGTTACTGTGAGAAGTTGGAATATCACACCGAACGCGAACACATGCTGCTGTGACTTAGAATTCGTTACAGTGGATAGAATATAGTCCCTTGTAAAATCGGATATGGTCATTTTTTTTAAATAAGCAATGTAGAAAGCCTGTTTTGGCTTTCACGAAAAAAGTGGGGTGCTTTTTGTCTGGTCGTCTATCCCTGTTATTCTGCGTATGCAGTCGCTGTTTTGTCCAAATTGCTTATTGATCGAATTCCTTTATTCTGAAATAAAACAAACAAACCGGAAGTGTTGGTCTGCTTTAGCTGGCGGAACAAAGTTGCGTGACACGCTCGCCGCACAGTGGGAGGGGGATGTGTCCAAGTCACTGAAGGTATGACGGAGAAGCCTGTCAACAAACTCACACAGAGTGTAATTTATCGCGTTCACTAAATGGACATCTCTTGACAGGAGCCGTTTTAGCTCAAGGAAAGCGGTGAGATGTTATTCGCAGTCCTGGATTGTGATTAAAATGTTGCAAACGTAACATGAACTAGACGTTTAGTTTAAGCTAGCAAGGTAGCAAGCGAATGCGCTAACACCAGCTACTTGATGTACGACAGCTCTCCTGAAGGCCTTGTGGTCAGTGTGGTTGACGAGTCTGGCAGATGAACTCTTGAATGTTTAAATACACGTTCGTGTTGTGCGCCGAGCTCGATTCCAGGACTGTCAAGAGCTACATTAGCTAACGCCAGCTAATGCTATTGAGCTAATAAAGTCGTATGGTGGGTATTTGTTGACGGGAGCAAGTCCGAGTGGCTTTGGCACTGGGCTGAGCAAAGTCTGCCGCCCAGTAAAGCTGCTCTGAAACAAACCCCAATTAATGAACAATTCGAAGGCCAGCCGATCACTTTGCTCTCTGTCTGACATTAAACTGACGCGTTACCTTTGGCCTGCGAATGTTTTCACCGTTTTCAACGTTTTAACAGATTATTCTCAAGAAACACAGAGTAAATGTCATCTGAGCGGTGACCCCTGGATCCTTCTGCCCAGACCCTAATTTATGCTTTGCGGGGAGGTCATGACGACTGTAAACATCACCCGAGATATCCTGCACAGGCAGATCAGGGTGAGTAAACAAATGCTGTCCCTCAGATGAACTTGCTGGACGAGAGACACAGTGTTTTACGCATATAGAAATTGCATGCTTGACTTGGCTTGAAAAAATATTCCCATTGCAGGCAACGCTTTGGTGTATTTGCTGTACTAATATACGTGAAATTTCAACACAAAATACAAAACACTGATCAGTGGCTTGCTAACTACCAGAAAACCATCTCTTAAGGGTTGTTTGGTGATGAGATGATAAAGGCTTTGATCCATGTCTGTAGGACAAGAAAGCGCCAGGCTTCCAACGGTTTTATCATGTGACCGACCCTTTCATCAAGAGACTCGGCCTGGAAGCTGAGCTTCAGGTCAGCCACAACTCTGCTTTTGTGTATTTGAAAGGAGAGCGATATGGTGAATTGGAGACTGAGAATCTAAAGCTGCATATTATATCTTTTTCACGATTGATTCCATATTTTTTACAGGGCCACACCGGCTGTGTCAACTGTTTGGAGTGGAATGAACGTGGAGAGTAAGTCTTCAAAATTGAAACCATCTTTTTTATGTATTAATGTTGTATCGTTGACTGGTTACTATATAACTTGTTAAAAAGGATACCAAGCCAGGAGTTTTACTCCTGACTATATTACACACACTTGAATAAGTTCAGTGAAGTAAAATTGCTGAACCAATTTTGCTTGACCTTGCCTGCTGAACCTTTTGTGATTTCAGTTTATTGGCCTCAGGCTCAGATGATCAACACGCCATCATCTGGGACCCATTCAGACACAAGAAGCTCACTACTATGCACACAGGTCATGCAGCAAACATATTCTCTGTAAAGGTAAGAAGGATTTGTAGGAAAAGGGGTTGACCGGATGGCATTTGGGAAAGTTTGCCGAAATCTTTTACAATATACACGTCAGAAATTCACTGAGTCATAGTATAATGAGTCAGCAATGTGAATAAGGTGGAGTCTACTTAGATATTCTCCTAATTGTGTTGATCATAGTTAAGTAAGACCTGAGGACTTCTCATGTGTTTTAACAAATGAATTTAAGTTTGACTCATTGTGACAAATTTCACTGCACATTGTGACACAAATCTCAGTTTAAATCATGGATGCTATTTACAAAACATGCTCCCCTGCAATGATTCTGAGAAAATCAACAAGTTCCTTCTTTGTGTCAAGTGACTCTCTTGTGCACTTGGTGGTCCTTTGGCCATTTATTGAGTGGCAGGTCATATGTGCTCTACCATGTTGAACCCGTTCAGAGTTGCAACACACAAACATCGGCTCATGGTTAAAACAGTGCAGCATCATGACTTAAAGCTCAACAAACAGGTCAGATTGTGAGATGTTAAAGCTGATCCCATAAAACTCCTTGTAAACAGCTTCATAGTGTATTGATCTGTGGGTGGATGGGTCTGTCTTTGAAAAACAATGACTAACATTTAACCCTTTGATTCATTCTAGTGTGTTTGATTCTCCATACAGTTCCTCCCTCACTCCGGGGACAGAATTTTGGTTACTGGTGCAGCGGACACGAAGGTCCACGTGCATGACCTGACAGTGAAGGAAACCATCCATATGTTTTCTGATCATACCAACAGAGTCAAACGCATCGCCACAGCACCCATGTGGCCCAACACCTTCTGGAGTGCAGCAGAGGATGGCATCATCAGGTTAGAACCATGGAGCGACTTCACTTTATGCTTCATAAAGAGTAGAGATCATTTGCCACAGTTGCTGTGCTCACGTTCCCCTTGCATGCGCAGACAATATGACCTGCGGGAGAGCAGCAAACGCTCAGAGGTGCTGATTGACCTGACAGAGTTCTGTGGTCAGCTGGTGGAGGCCAAGTGTCTAGCCGTCAATCCACGGGACAATAACTACCTGGCGGTTGGGGCCAATGGTCCTTTTGTACGCCTCTATGACATCCGGATGATTCACAACTATAGGTTGGTTGGAGCTCCCTGCACCCATTGTTAAGCAAAGTGTTTGATGTCACTGTGTTGTTATGATTAAACAGCAAGCAATCAAATGCAATGCATTCTCTGTTCCAGGTTTTGATTCAAAACTTTTTCCCCCTTGCACAGGAAATCAATGAGTCAGAGCACATCAGCAGCTGTGCACACATTCTGTGAGAGGCAAAAGCCCATCCCAGACGGAGCAGGGCAGTATTATGTTGCAGGTGCGTAATGGCTAATGGAGTTGTGCCGGATTTATGTCATTTTTTAGTCCGTTATGATATATGAAAGTTTATATTGGAGTTTATACTAAAATGATTATGAATGATGTGGCTGAAAACAATACTCTTGTTTGTATGCTACAGGACACCTGCCAGTGAAACTCCCAGACTACAATAACCGCATGAGGGTCCTGGTTGCAACCTATGTCACTTTCAGTCCAGATGGCACTGAACTACTCGTCAACATGGGTGGGGAACAGGTACAAGACTTCTCTGAACAAACAAGGGATGAGGACAACAGTTCTTAATTTCAGCTTTGATGCGAAAATACTATATTTACTACATTTGTTCTTTTTATGATCCTTCAGGTGTATCTGTTTGACTTGACATTTAAACAGAGGCCGTACACCTTCTTGCTGCCAAAAAAGTGCCAGTCATCAACTGGTAGGTTTGGTGTGTGTGTGTGTGTGTGTGTGTGTGTGTGTGTGTGTGTGTGTGTGTGCGCGTGCGTAATTGTACGTGCGTAATTGTACGTGTGTGTGTGTATATGGCCCCAGTGAGGTGTATTAAGTATGTTTTTCAAACTTTGACGTTACAGGAGACGTGCAGAATGGAAAGACAACCAATGGCGTCTCTAATGGAATTCACTTGCCAACCACCCATATTAGATTTGCTGAAAGCAAAATGCGACTGAGGTAACTGTGTTCATGACTGCATCACGGTTTGAGCATGTAAATACTCGAGTTATTTTTCAACCGAATGCTCTTTTTCTCCTGGTGTCTGGTGCAGTGCCACCGAGCTCCCTCCACACTTGGAGAAGATAAAGCAACAAGCTAACGATGCGTTTGCGCGGCAGCAGTGGACACAGGCCATCCAGCTGTACAGTTTAGGAATTCACCAGTCCAGCTGCAACGCCATGCTGTACGGCAACCGGGCTGCAGCCTACATGAAACGGAAGTGGTAGGCCTTCTTTGCATCCTGACACCTTCTGTTGTAACACTGCAGAGATGATTCATCATCAGCTACAAAATGCTACAAAGGCCGTTGTCAAGTATTTATGATGTGATTCACAGGGATGGAGACCATTATGATGCCCTGAGGGACTGTCTGAAGGCTCTAACACTAAACCCTGCCCATCTGAAGGCTCATTTCAGGCTGGCACGGTGTCTGTTTGAGCTCAAGTATGTGGCTGAGGCTTTGGAGTGTCTGGATGATTTCAAAGGGAAGTTTCCAGAGCAGGCACACAGTAGCGCCTGTGATGCCTTGGATAAAGATATCAAAGCAGCCCTCTTCTCAAAGACAGAATCAGGTGGGTGTCCTGTCTAATTTGTGAGAAAATTATGTACACAGTTAAACCTTGAAGTAAGTTTGTACACCACCTTTTTTTTGGAAGTATCACTTTTACAATTTGTATAAAAAAGTTTAGATAGTCAAAGGGAGCTTTCATCCCAAGTAAACAAGTATTGCTTAGTTTTTTAAAAACATAGGTGATATGTAAATAGCTATGTCTGTGATTTTATACGTTGACAAACACTCACAGTTTTAGAAGTTACATGTTTACAAATTAGTTAAGAAAAGGCTCCAACTTAATTTTCCTTATGAATTGAATTAACGTAACTGAACTCAATAAATTCAGAATTTTGGAATGAATTATTCTATTGCTTGATCAACATGCACTGTGAGCACTAAGCTAAATTCTAGACACAATTTCTGTGCTTGATTATTAAAAATTGGTTTCCAAAATATAATGTTAAAATATTCTCTTTTCCTTTTCAAAAATAACTGGCAGTCTCTCTCTGTAAATACAAATGAATGAATCAGCTAATGAGTTTGGTTTTATACCTCACCAGCAGAAGATAAGAAGGCCAACAGTTCAATTCGATTCCATTCATTCAGTCGAAAGGAGTCCATCCCTGAAGATGAGCTGGTTCTGCGAGAACGCAGCTTTGACTACAAGCACAGATATTGTGGGCATTGCAATACCACCACTGATATCAAGGAGGCCAACTTCTTTGGAAGGTCAGTTGATCTCACTCCCCGTCTGTTGAGGATTCACTAGGGGGCAGTCACAAACTGTGTTGCTTAGTGCCTTGTTCGCGCTGCTTGCTTTTAAGTCCAGTTTCCTACTCACTGACAAAGACACAAAAGATGCAGATTGAAGCCAAACAGGCATTTGATCAACTAAATGTTGTTTGGAGGCCTGACTCTGGAGAGTACAACAAAGTAATCCCAATAATCCAGAGAACATACCTCACAGCTACACATGGAGGAACTCAGCAGAAGGACCCCGTCCAGTGAATGTGGGGTAGCAGCGTTCACCTTGTAGAATCTGCTTCAGATCCACACTGATGACGTGGTGTCAAGAGTGACTCTTTATGGCATAAGGCAGGTATTTTGGGCACCGACATCCACGATCCAGTGGGACACGTGATGTTTGGAAAGAGTGGAACCCCACCTGGGCCATAGCACACAAAGAGCTGTACTTACTGTCTGATGCAAGCAGTCGCATTTACATGTGCTCTAAACGTTGAACTCACCTCAGCCCTGCCTGTGCCAAGGGCCCAAAGGGAGGCAAGCATCCGAGTGCCCAAATTAGGGCAAGTCTCAGAGTGGAGCTCTTCGGGCTCTCGCAGAAATGCCCACTGAGCCCCCTTTAAGAAAGAAGTTTTAAATTACAGCAGTTGATCTTCTCAGCTCCCAAATCCTTACAGAGTCTCGTGAAAAGAGGAGGTGATGCAACAGAGATCTAAACATGACCCTCTCTCAAAATTTTCTAAAAAATGATCCCCATCCTCCACCAGTTTCGACACTTGATGTTGTGTTTCTGCTATTTTTAATTGAATATGGGTTAACAGTATTTTGCAGATCATCACCTTTTTTTTCCCTTCTCATTTTACACTTTTTTTGGAAATGAGGTCGGATGTGCGTACCACCCTAAGCAGTTACGAAAAACCGGAACACAAAGTCATATAAGACATGAATCAAATTGGTCCCACATCTAAACAGCACCATTCAGTCTTATGTTTCATCATTTTATTTCCATAATTATAATAAAATCAGCTTCACATTATGAGAAACCAGTCCAAAGAAATTACTCCTTAAACACAGCCACCAAAATCATTAATCACCTGAATTAAGGGCAAACATCTATCAAACAAAAGGCCAAAATAACTCAAACCAATGAAATGCAATACAGCACCCATGTAAAAGGCTCTTGCTTTGAATGAATAGAATAGAGTATGAACAGAATGCCCTTTTTTAGTTACCATTTACAACTGAGAAAGCCCCACTTCCAGAGGTGGGCACTGAATCGGTCATATGCTCGATGAAAGAAGGAGCTGAGTGCAGCATGTTGCAAGTTCATAACTGGACAGTCAGGTCTGAATGGCTTTTTTTTTTTCTTTTTTTTTAACCAACAGCAAAGGGCAGTACATTGTCAGCGGCTCAGACGATGGCTCTTTCTTCATTTGGGAGAAGGAGACAACTAATCTGGTGAGGATCCTGCAGGGAGATGAGTCCATAGTCAACTGCCTGCAGCCCCACCCCAGCTACTGCTTCCTAGCTTCAAGTGGTATCGACCCTGTTGTGCGATTATGGAACCCCAGACCAGAGGTAAGCAGTTGGTCTCCATTTTTATGATCATGGATTTGGTATTTGTTTAACGCGACTAGTGTAGTGCCAACAGTGGCTGAAGCTGCTGCCCATGCTCTTTGGATGAAATGGCCCTCTGAACCAAACAAATGTAGTAATTGTCATGAATGTTAGTAGTAATGTTATTGTTATTTCATTAAGTGCTGAAATGTGGACGAGGAACATCTGCATGCACGATTAATTTTTCGGATTTAGGAGTACTGAGTGCTGCAAGGATGATAAAATACATTTTAAAAGCCCCATCCGCCCACAGTCATGGCACTTTGCTAATTTTACACTGTCATCAATGTTTCATTACAGACAGAGAGTGAGAACGGACGCGTGGTGGAGGACATGGAGGGTGCCGCTCAGGCCAACCAGCGTCGCATGAACGCTGATCCGCTGGAAGTGATGCTGCTCAACATGGGCTACCGGATCACTGGCTTGCGCGGCGTCGGCCCGGATGGCTCAGATGACGAAGACAGCTCAGAGGGACAAGTACAGTGTCGACCAAGCTAAACAAACATTTCGGCCATTCTGTAGAATGGATGTAGGATGCCAAGCACTCACCCAGTTTCATTTTGAATCTTAATCCCACCCCCACCCCCATCTGACAGAAACATTGAGTGAATGTCATGTTACATCTGCACTATGCATCGCCCTCCGCTGTCCTACGAGAGGATTGGTTGAGACCACTTTGGGGAGAGGAAATCATGAGGGTGGAGAAGACAACTATCTCGGTCCCTTCAGAGCACCGGCAACACCTCGGCCTCTCCCTCCACGCTGCCGCTGAGGTGGTAGGGGGGACACCTTAAAGGAGAGCACCTTCCAGGTCACTTCCTGGTTTCTCACGAAGATGGAGGAGTTTAGCACTTTCCCTCCTCAAGTTTATGTTGGAGAGACACATAACACTTCGAAGGACAAGCGGTCAGGTGACCTATTTTCAGGTCAGTGTGGCCCCCGTGTCGCAGTGTCCTCCATGGAGGATCACCTCACAGCAGAAAAAGTTGCTTTGTGGCATCTGCTGTCTGCTCTACAGCCAGAGCTACGAGTCACAGTGCCCGCTCATCTCAAAGAGGCTGCACATTTGAGTCATCAATTATGAGTTAGACTTGATCACGTTTTGAGTTTCGAGTTTTGGTCACAGGAAGCCTAGTGTGATTTGTCACGCTCCCAATTTGTGCAAGCTAAAAGTGTTGCAAATAAAAGTTTGTACGTCTTCTTCAGTTCATAAATGTTTAGAAGGCGTGTTTTCTTCTGCCAAAGGTTGTCATCTGTCATTTAAATGGCCAAGGATTAATGTTTTGTTTTTCTATGTTTCATTGAAACATAATTTTGGCAAACAGCTCTCTTAAGTTTTTTAGGGACATTTTACCACAGTGGAGTGTTGCCAGGATCAGCGAGACATCATCGTCACTTGTTAACTTTCTAACTCCGCTTTTATGTCTTGAATAAGATCCCACTGATTGCTGATGCAATTTGGCAGGAAATGTTATTGAAAAACTTTTGTTGTGCGCCAGCGGAGCCACAGATGCTAATTATTGGGACGTGACAACAGGGTGACAGTAGGGTTGCTGCTTGCTAGCTGCGTGTGTCTAGCACTACTCCACTGCTACAGTCGGGTGTTCAGTCCTCCTTGCATGAGGCCTCTGTGCTGTTATAGCGAGGAGGAGCGAGTCATCCCGCTCTTCGCTCAGAACGGGTCGCGTTTACCCGCAAACAGAGTAAATGTCAAGGGATGGTTCCATAGCAACATACAACACTAGGCTTCAATGAGTTTTACTTTATTCATTAATTTGAGATGTTTTTGTTTTTTTTCTCTTAAAGGAACCATGTAATAACCTTTGTTGCAAGCAAAGTAAAGAGTACAACTTTAAAGAATAAAACTGTTGAACACCTCGTTGTGTGCTTCTCAATCTGCCGTCGGTAGCGTGATGGATTGCCTGTCCTTTCAGTGGAACACTTGCACAACACATACAGCTGCAGCACTCTTGCAATGTTAACTAGGTTGGGAAGATGAACTGTAGGTGAGCGTGTGGTATGAACTGTAAGGCCTCCCGCTCGTACATCAGTGTCAGCTCGACTATCTGCTTTTGCTGACTATTAGGCAACAAATGTGTACGAGGGAGCATCGCATGCCCCATATAAGTATGTTCACTAATGAGGTGACCCAGCTTAGGTAGTGGTGGAGGTTACAATGATAAAGCTCAAAGCTGACTGAGCAGAGGAGCTGCAAAATACGCCTCCGAAGTGGCGGCGGCTGCTGAGATAAGGGTTACCTAAACGCACCACCCGAGTTAACGTGAAATGGATAGTTTGAATAACAATAACCATTCGTGGGACATTATAATATGAATATACACATGCAAGGTTTTCAAATGTCTAGTCTGGGGGGGATAATGAAAATTGCAGCACGCATTAGGTTGTGGTAAGCAAACGCAGCATTTGGCACACAAACTTGACGGTGCTGCGTTTGAGGACCGACCGTTGATCCGACCGCTCCCGCGCCGCCTGGCGCCGCTTCTACGTCATTGCCGTGTCCTGCCCCGTCACTGCAGGCTGTGTGTGATGGCGGAGGCGGACGACATCGACATGGTGATGACCTACCACGGGGATTTCTTGAAAAGCGACAGGAAAAGCACCCGCTACCCGTACTGCGTCGTCTGGACGCCCATCCCCATTTTATCGTAAGGCGCTAACGGCTCTGTTGTTGCTGTCTTGCTAGCTTGGTTTGCGGCGGCTCTTGTAGCCGGTTTAGCTACGCAGGGTGAATATAAACAGATTTATTGGAGTCGCAAGGTTGAAATTTTCGCCGTATCTTGCCTGCTGAAAACGACTGCCGATAATTGGCCGAGTGTGTTTTAAATTTGCTGCACTTGGAGCAACTGTGTGCCTCGATGTCTGAGCTGCGCTTGGTGCCTCCTGCAGGTGGGTGCTTCCCTTCATTGGTCACATGGGCATTTGCACCTCTGCGGGAGTCATCAGGGATTTTGCAGGATCTTACTTCGTCTCGGTGAGTATCGCCTTTGCACTCAAATACTCGAGTACTGCAGATGCTAAAAAGTACTGCAAGCATTCATCAGAGGCTGCAGGCGATGATGAGGATGAGCAGGTACGAGGGATAGGGTTTTTTCCCCCTTCTTCCAATCTTTATTAAGTTATCTTATTACAAAAAACGCATAACAGAACAGTCATGGCACACAGGGTAGTTATAGATAGATAAATCAGTACAGAAAATATCAGGCAGGGTTGTTTTTGTTTTTTTTAAAGAGCACAAATTAACAGTTTTAATTGCTTTTTTGTAATTTGAGTTAGATATGGTATTCAGCTATTGTTTGGTTTCATTTTCAGAAATTAAAGATGAAGGTCTAGAATGACTACATTTGGAATGTGAAATTTTGCAAGACTAATTACCAGATTGGTGAAAAAAATGAATGATCTTTGTTGCTGCTGTTATTGAGGAAACCAAACAATGCATTTTTCCAATGGAGAGCAAAATCAGAGTCAATATAATCAGTAATATATCACAATCAGAATGCCTTTATTGCCATGTATGTAATTAGATTACAGACTAGGAAATTAGCTTGGTGAGAGGATGTGCGTAGCAATCAACAGGCAAGTATACATACAAGAATAGTCAAGAGTACAAAAATACAGGAATAAGTCAGGAAAAGAGAGAAAAAGAAATGATAAAAATAAATAAATATATATACATATTTTAGATATATATACATTTATATTTTAGTATAAATATACATATTTTAGATATATATATGATACAGAAATGTATCATATATATCTAAAAAACAGAAAAATAAATAGGGATGTAATAAATGTATTAAATAGGGGTGTGCAAATCGGGATACATCTTTCCAGAATATTTGTATGGATGAGACCAGATATTTTTGCAGTTCAAGTCATCAACAAATGTGGACCAATGGGAAACAACGGATGGTTAAAATGCCAAGATGGCATCATTGTGACATAGAAGGAGCTGCTATTGAGCTGATAATGCAGGGCGGCTTAGACATCCAGGGGCTTTTTATGCTGAATTTCCCCATAATCTCCTGCATATGTTATTCAATTCATGTCAGTTTTATTCATATAGCCCATTTGATATGACAAAAATAGAGTCAATGTGCTTTATAGAAAAACAAAATGGGACCAAAATGACACAAACAAGGCAAAAACATATAATAAGGTAAATAATGAATAGAATATAGATGTATTATTATTATCATAAATGGAATAATAAAACAACACATTCTAAAGCACAAGTTTAATTACACGTTAAAGCACACTTTAACTAAAAGACTTTGGAAAGGTACATATTTTGCTTTTAAAATTAACACCATTGAGTTGGACCACAGTGGCTTATAGCACCATAAGCCGAGTTGATGGTGGTGTGTGTAAGAATGACTAAACCAGTTATAGATTTAAAAACAGAAGAACTTTCATAAAAAAAAAATTCTTTGAGTTCAGTGAATAGATGTTAAAATTGGGGTGATGAACCAGTTTTTCAGACTCAAAAAGTTATTGACCATGCAGTGTCTGATGCCATTGTTAGCATTTTATTTCAAATGAATTAAAGATAAACATACTTGATTAACTTTTTTTAATTACTTAATTCCCTTATTACCTTTTTTTTTTTGTCCCCAGGAGGACAACATGGGCTTCGGTAGACCAACAAAGTGAGTGACTTGATAGATGTGCAAAACTATTCTGATGCTATTTGAACAAATCAAAGATTCCTGGTCATGACATGGTAAATGTTGCAGGTACTGGAAGCTTGATGTGGACAAAGTCTGCGGCAACGGTGCTGCCACATGGGACAAAGCGGTGCACGATGCATCTGAGGAATACAAATGCAGGCCGGTAAGAGCAAATTCAGTATTGTAAACCCACTTACTGAACATCATCAGATATCTAACAACTATTTCATCTTTTCTGTTAAAGCACAACCTGTGTTTTGATAACTGCCATTCCCACGTCGCCATGGCACTCAACCTCATGCGCTACGACAACAGCTCGTCTTGGAACATGGTGAACTTGTGCATGCTTTCTCTCATTTATGGGAAACATGTGAGGTAAGCATTTAACCTTTGTTCTGCTATTTGTATTATACACAGAAGCACATATTAGCATCTCGTTCATTCTCCTCCGATGGTTTCATCTGTCTCTGAGAAGATAGAGCATGATGAACGCCGTCTGCCACTGTTTTGGGCAACATTTGGAAATATCTCAACATTTTACTCAACTTGAAACAAAAACAAATTATTTAACAAATTTAGCCCTCATTGCGTTACATTACTTTACGTTACATTACGGTCTTTTAGAAGAAACATTTGGGCTCTTGGTCAAAGACTTTTGGATAGGAGCAACCTCTAATTCAGTCCCCAACTCCAATTCTTTACTCGACCATCTAACTTACAGCTGTCCTCACACACACTAATGAAAACCTTTTTTTAAATCATTTTTCCCGATTTTGTTTGTGCAGTTCATAACATCATATGAGGTTGTGTTAGGGGAAGGCGCGTGTAGGGTTAGAGTATTTCAAAACGTCTCGAAAGATGCCTTTAAAGGGATTAAAAAAAGAATATCCCACATAGAGCAACACAGGTGGGGCTGTTTTCCAGAGTGGATAGTTTTACAGTAGGGAGAGGTATCAGATCTGTGGAGTGGAATCTTTACGCTACGACCTGTGTGACGCGTCTTAATCACAAGCAAATGTTGGGGTGGATGCTTGGGGAAAGCATTAATAGACATATGGCTCAGAGAACCCCTCTCATTATTCTCCGCTGACCCACATAGAGATACTGGCGTCACATTCTGTGGTGCTTCCACACACACAATCCCTTGGCCCAGGAGTCTATAAATGAAGGGGAGGCGGGTAATTCATCACTGACAGAGGCGCTCCCCTCTGTGTCACCACTGGAGGTCACCTCTCCGCCGGGGCTCCCTGCGCTGGGTGGGTACAAAGGACAGGAAGACGCAAGCAATGCCTGCAGCCATGGGGAGAAAGCAGGTGTGAGTCTTTGGGGGACAGAGGAAAAGGGTCAACCTTGCGATACCTCAACACACATCGCATGTCCTTGTGTCTCCAAAAAAAAAAAGAAAAAAAAAAGGGTGTTTTACCCTCCTGTGCTATACACACTACCACATATACCCACGCACACATAAGCAGGTGTTCAGGTGTTGGTGATTGCTCTAACCCTCATGACTTTCTCTGCATCCTTCAGCTGGGCAGCGTTCCTCAAGACCTGGCTCCCCTTCCTCATGCTGTGCGGGGTCCTCGCCATGTTCATCCTGACATTCAACCTGCAGTAACGTAGTGAGCAGAGCCACAGCAGACTCATGGACTTTGGTTACACTTGATACACTGGCGCTGCTTTGATGTGACTGATGTGTGTTGGGCGGTGCAGAAAATGAGGGACTTTGCCTGTCGTGATTTAGCTCCTAGGAGGGGATTTGAGGGCAGAGTCAAATATGTGGTTCCTCACAAAGTATTTCTCAGTATATTTCTCATTGATTAAAGTGTGAAACTTATCTTCCAAGATGACCATCTTCTCCACAAAATGGGTCCAGTGTTTTTTGTTTTTATTTATTTATTTTTATTTTATTATTTTATTTTTATTTGGTTAGTGGATCAATTTTTCATGATGAATGTGTTTACAATACTCGTGTCAGTGATGAAATCGAAACGACAACTCGGATCACGAAATCTTGAGGCTGAAGGTATTCATCAATTATGTCTTGAAGAGATATAAATGGCTACCAAAGATGGAATGATGAAAGACCTGCGTGTGAAGAATGGTGGTTTTGTCCTTTAAAATGCCCCCAAATCAACTAACCTTTGTTATATACAGACACGTGTGTAGTTGTTTTTTTTTTTTTAAACATTAAGTTGTTATTCACATTTCTCCTGACAGAATTTGAATGCTTTTGAACTTTTCATCTTCATGCTGGAATGTAATTTGAACTATTGGATTGAGCAATATCACACGATGATTATTATTATTATCAACCGTACATTTCTATTGTCAAGTATTTGTTATAGTTTTCCTCATGCATCGAATGAGTATATTTTCTCTTTGTAACTTAATATTGGATGTGCTGTATCAAAGCTGCATCATGTCTTCATGTGGTGGTGCAGATGCCCTCAACGTTCCCTGTACCTTTAAGGGAACCGCGCTCTTTTTTCATCCCGCCGATGGTGCGTGGTATATACACCGCAAGCAATACTCCCAGAGTGGAGTAGATGAGGAGGGACCAACGCTGGAGCGCTGTTTGCCACCTCTGCAGTTTTAGTTTGCGAGTTTGATAGGATAAAATTTAGAATTTGAAACGAGGTTCTCGCCTCTGTAATTTATGCTCCTTGTGTTTCGAATTTTTTTCCTTGGTTTTCATTGATTGACTACAGCTTAGAGATGTGTAGTTCTGCAATTCTTGTGCTTTTGGGAATGCAGCTTTGTGCACAGTACCAGTGCTTGGAGTGTCCCCTCGGCTGCGAGTGTTTTGCTCTCACTCACTCAGTGAAATGTGTCTCCAAGGACCTTCTAACAGTGCCACAAAGTATTCCAGGATATGTAAGGACTGCCGTCATCACGGGGAATAATGTACACCGGATTGGACCCGATTCATTTACAGAGCTGGAGAATGTTACTAACATCATATTAAGCAATAATAGGTGAGAATGTTTTTTTTTCTTTCCGTTCATGTACTGTCTATTTGGTCAATATGGTCATCTGTCTTTGTGTGTATCTAATAAATATTATACATTTCTGTGGATGTTTGTTTTTGTTTTTTTTCTGCTTTGTACACAGTGTTTGTTTGAATCGTATACGACCGTGGAAACAAGGTTAAATCTAACGCTTGTAGTCGTCTTCACAGTATTACAGAGATGGCGTCCCGCAGCTTCTCTGCCCTTATCAACCTGCGCTTCCTGGACCTCAGCTCTAACCAGCTGGTGCTTATCCATCCTGAGGCTCTCAGCATACCTGGCAGTCCCCTCCAGGAGCTCAACCTGAGCCGCTCTCTGCACAACTTCACCGCCCTGACCGACCTCACCACCGCTCTGCGTTGGGGTGACCTCCAGGGGCTCCTTCGCCTTGACCTCTCTGGGAACCACCTCGCCCTGCTGCCACCAGGGATGTTCTCCCACCTTCCCAATCTGCAGCAGCTCTTCCTTGCCAACAACCTTCTTGTAGCCATCTACACTGGAACCTTCTCCGGCCTGAACCATCTGGAGGTGCTGGACCTGACACATAATGCTTTCGGGACATTCAGACCAGCTGATCTGCAAGAGCTGGAGAAGCTTGGGAACATCCAAATCTTTCTTGGTAACAACCCTTATAGTTGCTCCTGTGAAATCCAGGAATTTGTGGCCTGGTTGAATGAATCTAGGGCTCTGGTAGACGTGGGTGCCGTGAGGTGTGCCTCGCCAAGAGTTTTAGCCAACACCCAGCTTCGAGGGCTGGGGGTGCAGGCCATAGGATGTATCGTTGCAGTCCAAGTAGAGGGGACTGACCTCACGTTACAGACGTCCTACGTCCTCCTCGGGCTGGTTCTGGGCTTTGTGGGCATGGTTTTTCTCTTTGTGCTTTATCTGAACCGCAAAGGCATGAAGAAGTGGATTATTGAAATGAGAGATGCATGCCGGGACGTCATGGAGGGATATCACTACCGATACGAGATCGATTCGGACCCTCGGTTGGGGCACATCTCAGCACGTAGTGGTGGCAGCACGCCACAAAGGCATCTGGGAACGTCTCCGTCGCAGCAGTTGCCCGGCGACACCTGCATCGGTCCCACAGACTTGCAGGTCAAACGGGTGACGACGTCTCCACCTGTAAACACAGTCTCCCACTGAAGCTGCAACTGTTTAGGGAAATGCAAAGTACAAGTCAGATTTGAGTAGTTTTGTGCTAGTGAGTGTGTGATTTATGTTTACGAGCTTTCTGCGGTTGCAAGTGTAGCAAACCTTAAAAGTGCCTTTGTGATCTGAAGGCACTAGTGTTTGAGCTGTAAAACATTGTGTCATTATGTTGATATTAGACACTTCCATAGTGCATAGGCTACACTGAAAACCAGTCAGACAGCAATTAAGAAAACATCTTGTTTTTTTTCAATTGTAGTTTTGTGTTTGTATTTATTTATTTATTTATTTATTCATGGCAGCATTTTTAATACACATTGATATACTGCTATCGATGATTAGAAATGTGAACAACAGCATGGAAAATGTATTTTGACCTCAGGAACTTTCACCCGTAGACATCTACCATATTTCAGAATAGCTCTCTATTAGGTTATGTGTGCATCTGTGTAAATTAAAAAAAAAAAAATCACATAAACCTCAGAAGGTATCCTCATTGTCATGTGTGTAATCAATAACGTGGTCAAGTACAAAGGTATTTAAAAGCTACTGCCTGATATGACAAATGTATCTACATGTATTATAAATAAATAAAAAAAAAGGCTGTATTTCATTTTCCCGTCAGTGTGATAGTGTGCACCCACGGACTCGTGTTGGCCCCACAACCGCTGGTACAAACGGGTGATGGAAAAATAGGGCGGGATGATTACACCTCTTACAGCTGTGCAAGAGTAAGAATATCTGCGTTGTTTGTTTGCGTGACCTCGCAACATGTAAACACGTAAAAAAAAAAAAAAAGTTCCACCAGTGGGGTGTCAAGCAGAACTTTCACGCGTCGCTATTTAACACTTTTCCCCCCCTTTATCCTCCTGCACCTTTGTAATATATATATTTATATATATCCTCGTTTTTAATTGAGTGGTCAGTTTTTTGTTTTTTTTTTTGTTCTTTTTTGGGTTTTTTTGGGGGGGGGTCCTCTTGTGTGGTCACACCTTTAACTGACGTCCCCCTTCTTCTTCTCCTGCTCCTTCTTCGTCTTCTTCTTCTTCTTCTTCTTCTTCTGCGCATTTATATCCGCCTCGCGTGACGTCACCCTTCACCTGTAGGTGGGTGCAGGACCTGGGATTAGCAGCAGTAGCCGCAGGTAAAAGCCAAACATTGGGCGAATCTCAGCAACACGGGGCTCCAAGCTGGGACTGAAGGACGCGACCCGAATGAGTCCGGCTGCGTCCTCCAGCAGCGTCGCGTCGTGGAAGTGAGCCACCTGGAGACTTTGTGGGCGGTTAAAATCCTTTTTTTTTCCCTGTGTGAGTGTGTATGAGTGTGTAAGCGAGTGTGTGTGTGTGTGTGTGTGTGTGAGGCGCCAACACTGGAAACTTTTCTCTCTGAGACTTCCGCGGTTTGCTCAGTAATCATAAGTCATCTGGGACAGAAAAAAAAAG
>CAAKHG010050041.1:2570-19334 GCA_901007715.1 Dactylopterus volitans | reverse complement strand
TACGTCTCATGATTTACAGTTTCATCTACTTTTTATAGTCGAGTCAATCACAAGTTTGAGGGCAAGAAGTGTGTGTGTGTGTGTGTGAGTGTTTGGGTGTTAGCGTGTGTGTGTGTGCATTGTGTGTGTGTGTGTGTGTGTGTGTGTTGAGTCATATCTTGATCTCTTTGTGATTATTATCTTTTATTATCCTGTGTGCACCTGCTAATGACAGAAGGATATTGTGTGTGTGTATATCCCATGAGTGTGCATGCGGGAAATATATGTGTGTTTTATTTTTTTTCTATGGAGGAGCAGAAGAATATGGGATGGTGTATGGTTGGTGTGAGTGTATCTGTTTTTACGGCGCCAAGGGATTCAGGCATAACTGCCCATGCAGCAGAAATGTGATCCTTTAGAGGAGTGTGAACCACACTGGGGATACTCCAACATGAGCTATTGGTTACTGCTGGTAAAATACAAATCTTGGCAGTCCAAGATCACAGTGTGTACAAGCTGTAGCTCAGGCTTACATAACGGCAACGCTCCTCGCATCTCCATCCAAAGCTGAACAGGTCAGCGGGTTCATTTCACAATGTATTCTTTCTCAGTGCTGCAGACACCTTGTAAAGAAAAATAAGAAGACACGGGTTAAGACATTTGACAATATACAGGCATGAATTGTGTCCCATCAGGGCGCTGAATCGTAGCCTCTGTTTGAGCTTTAAAAATAGAAAAGGACGAGGAGCTCATGTGCTGCTGTTAAAATAAGTGCTGACAGTTTATTCCCATTTAATTGGAACTTTTTTATCATCTGTACTACCACCTACATAATTATAACCTTAAACACTTTCATTTTCACCGCTCTCGCTCCACTCGCTTTCAATCCTCCTTAACTCTTGTTAACAGCCTCGTTGGATGTGTTAGACTTGTGTCTTCGTTGCCAGCGCCAACACATCGGCAGAGTCCGTCTGAAAAGCTTCATTTTGGCGATCGGAGGTATAAATGATAAGCTGCCAGTATTTTATATTTTGTGGTTTCTGACAAAAAGACCAAAATCAAGTGTTAGGTAATCTCTAAATATTGTTCAGCCTCCCTCCCATGTTCTCAGCCCCCAGGCAATATTGATCACAAAATAGTAGTTGATTTTACAGTTTTTCTATTTTTTTATATAGCATTTCTTTTCTACATAATGGTTGTTTTTCTGGATGATTTATGTAAGTTACTATATATTTCTGACTTAATCTCTGATGATTTGGGTTTAGCAGGTGGTCTGATGTCTTTAGGGGCATGTTTTTCGTCCAGTGTGAGTATCTGACAGTGTTGTGGAGCTCTGCTCCGATTAGTTCAGCGTCAAATTGAGTTCTGTATCTGTGTTTAAATATTGCTAGCGCTGTTGTGTTATGAAAAGCACAAAAGTGTCTGATGAAAAGCTCAGCTGAATTGAAACTTTGCTCAGACAAAACTGCGGGGAGCTATTACAACAACGTGCCTGATTCCTGCTTACAGAAGTACATTCAATAATGACCCCACATGCTTACTTGATTTATTGTCTCGGTATACATGATGTTCGTTTATAAATTCCGGTCACACTTAAGGCAAAATAGATGATGAAAAAGGGTAGGCTATGCCATTTTCTTTTCTTTTTTCTTTTTTTTTACAAAATATCAAATATAATTACAGATTTCACCACTGGCATTTGGTTCTAGTCAATCAATGTTTGTTTTTGTTTTTTTTTACAATGTTTTACATTTGATGAGCTTCTTTGCTGTTTAGTGGATACTTCTGAAACTCAGAGGCCTTTGTCTGGCAATAATGATAATAATGATGATAATAATAACGGCAACAGCTAGCAGTCAAAGAGTAAGGTCGCCTCAAAAGTCCATTTGATATTTCCTGTTAAATTTATGAAAATGTAAGTATCTGCCTTTGAATCTTGCGGACAGACAGGCAGACAGAGAGCCAATGAAAACATAACCAACTAAACAGAGGAAACAGTAGGGCAATCTTTACCTTTTTATATATTCTCTTTGGTCAGCTTCTTAGACAGCTGGCCATTAACCAAGCTGATCAACTCAACAAAAAAATAAATGGTGCAGACTCCCACTCCTGCATTTCATCTGTTTCCATCCTTCTCTGAGTGTGTTTCCAAGCTAAAATGACAGGGACTGTGTGTCCTTAACAGCAGCTGGCCTGAGTGAGAAACCAGCCATTTACATGCTAATCTCAACCACTGCTCACTCACAATCTGCAGATGGAGCATCTCTAATTCCTGCCTGAGTAGATGAGCACAGTAGCGGAGAGGCTTTTGTGTTCTATGTGCACTTTTGCAGGCATTACTGCGAGTGGTTTCACATTTTTATACAAGGTGATCCACAGAAGAACTCCACTGAAGACCAGTGCAGGGCTTTGCATAATCTGCCAAAGTGGCTGGAGTTTCTCAAACAAAACTTTCTCATTTAACAGCTCTGATAATTACGGTTTTATATGTTTCAGTCCCTCGATGCTGCTGTTTATCTGGGTTTGTCTCCAAATGTCTGCACAGATTTTCACTTGCTTTTGAATGTGCCTTTCCTTGTATTGCCATCGCTGCTGTATGACTCGTCATCATCAATGTGCAGCTTCAAATCAAAGCTCTCTCTCTCTCTCTCTCTCTCTGTCTATCTCTCCCTCTGTCTCTCCCTCTGTCTCTCTCTCTGTCTCTCTCTCGACTGTCTGTCGCTGCCTTGGCGCTGACTGTTTGTGTGTCTGTTGTTGTTTTTTTTCTGCTTTCTCCATGTCTCTGTGCAATGTTGTCCATCTCTGGTCCTTCCTGTCAGTGCGCGGCCGTGGTCTTTCTCAGGGCAGCCCACCTCGGCTCCCACCACTCCTATGGCAGTGGGCAGCACTGCCAATGCCACTCTCTTCCCCACAAGTCAGACCGTTCACAGCTTCGTCAGCCTCCATCAGTATTGCTGCCCATCTACTGACCAAAGCTTACAGCAGGACGACAGGTAAGGGCCGCAGTGGGGCCTGAAATACAGTGAGTAAAATCAAATTAAAAAAAAAACGACAACAAAAAAAACCCACAACCCCAAAAGAGGCCTTGCAAGTCACCTGCACCTATCTCAAAGCCTGTCAGCAACCTCCATGACCACCATTTCCATCTTTCACCATCTTTGGCTCTACATTTGGTCCTTGTGTGCCTGCTTTTCTGTTTTACCTCTTGCAACCGAACCTCCCCACCACCTGCCCCACCAATCTAACCCATGCGTCAGTCTCCCACGGCTCCCATGCATAGCCGTAGTCAGGCCCCTCTATCTGCTTGAAAAACAGCTTCATCCTAAATAAGCGATGGGACCAAGGTGGACTGAGTCACTTGAGAACTTGGTTTCTACCCTCTTCTCTGAGACACATCAGTGCATGATGCTCCAACACTGCCATCTAATGGAGTTACATAGCAGTACCGTGCATGTAGCCAGTGTGTTATTTTTCTTTTAAAAATATCTATTATGTTCATGTTTTGACTAAATCTGGAGTCCTTTGTAACAATTTCTACTTTCCACATATTCACATTCTCTGCATTTTGTGCCTCATGCTCTTTTTTTTTTTTTTGTACTCTCCGTCCTCCCTATCTCTGTTTGTTTTATCTGTGTCTTTCTATCTTTCGTCCAATCCTATGTTTTCCTTTTCCAAGAGAGGAGGGTGAGGATGAGGGTGCCCATCAGTTCTGTTGTTCTGCCTCAGGCTGCAGTAGCCCCTCCTCTCGCTGAGCCGAGACGCGACTGACCGCACGACGACTCAATCGCCTGTTTACCTGTGAACAGTGTGGCACGCTTAACGCTGCCAGAGACCTCACTGTGTACCGAGTCTTGCTGCATTGAGGCAGGAAAAAAAAATACAGAAAGACATGCATGCAACTAGCAGCCCTTGTGACAGTTTGTATAATGTCAAACCACTGATTTATCCATTATGCTGACATTCTATAGGGAAACTTGATGTTGTCCTCTCTCTGTGTTCTATTTATTTCTTTACACACAGCCATATCAAGATGTCAGAACGCATCTCCATCTTCTCCTCATTACTGCTGCACTCATGCTTCTCGTGGATCTACTAGTTGAGTCATGTCAGTTCAGATGTGGTCTGTAGTCACTATTTGTTTTCCGTGCAAAAATCACTATGCAGCCCTGTCACCAGCCATTATGTAATGTAAGAAAGGCCTAGCCTCAGATATTATATAAAGTCTTCCATTGTGTGTGATTTGTTTAACATGCTAATTCATTCCAACATAACTGGCATTATTGTTTTTTGGTTGTTGTTGGTTTTTTTCCAGATTCATCTTGTTTATTTATTTCTGAAAAATAAAGATCTGTAGTTCCTGACTGCACTCTCTCCTTCTTATGAAATGACTAAAGGTGAAATATTTGTCGGTGTGATTGCTCCGCATTGTTTGGCTGGAATGTTGCTTGCACACACCCACCTCACGCATCTCCACCCTACAGCGCTGTAGTCATGCGAAGGCAAAAATCAATTATAGAATTTCTATTTTCATACATATTTACCGTATATTTTAATTGCAAACTTTTAGTGTTAACGCTGTCTCTGCAGAATAAAAGAAGTTGGGCATTTCGCCTAGTGTGGTGTCATTTCTAAACTGCGAGTGGAGAATGTTATTTTCTTTTCATTCATGGAAATATCTGTTGTCATGCATATAATATGCACAGTATATATGCAGCAATGTGAACTACGGAACCACAAAAAACACGAAACGTGCTTACTTCTAGAAGCACTGTTTGACAGTATTTTCATGTAACCTTGACTGCGTTATAAAAATTAACAATCATCAATCATCATCAGAATCAATATCATCGGAGCCAGTGTTTTTCTCAGTACAATGACTTTGATATGGTGTTGCAGTGCATATAAAAAGACAAAGAAGTACTGCAGGTTCAAAATGGAAATACTTACAATGTACAGTGTGAAGTATGTATACAGTATTTAAAACGTGCAATGTGCTGTGGAGAAAAAAAAGTGAGAATTCTGCACAAAGACATGTAAATTTGCATGAATGTAATGCATGTATACAGACATGCAGACAGTATGTTAATGTGGTGTGTAGTATCAATGAGGAGGAGGGATTAGGGTCACTGACGGTTGGGGGGTCCTGGGTCTTGTTGATGAGACCAGCAGCAGCTGAGGTGTGAGGTTTTGGTCTGGTGGAAGGGAGAGATTCGCAAAATTTGTGTTCGGAGCGGGAGGGGTCCGCTGCAGTCTTACCTGAACACCTCAGGGTTTTGGGGGCGTGAAGGTCCTGGAGTGATGACAGATTGCCGCCAGTCACTGCCTCAGCAGAACAGATGATATACTGCAGTGTGCCGTTGTCCCTGATATTTGCAGCAGCATGCCAGATGCACTGATTATGTCTATTGTGTTCTTCTAAAATGCAAGCTTTTGTTCACCTTGCCTGCTTGCCCTCCTTTTAGCTCAGACAGTCAACCATAGGGAGCTACGGGCATCTCTTTAACCGGTCCTCTCCCTATTTTCACTCAGGGGAATATGCATCTGCCTGCTCCGATTATCTGTGTTGTGACGTGATTTTTGTTTGGTTTGGTGTTGTGCAATTAAAGTGCCGGGGCATGTGCCTGTGATCTGGTGCAGGGAGGGTGGAGGAAAATGCTCTGCAGAGAGTGAAAGAAGTCTATAGGTTTCAAAAGACTGTTAAGAATGTAGCCTGTACAGCTTTGCAAGCAGAACACACACCAGAAAGAGTCATAGAGGGAGAGGGTGTGTGTGTGTGTGTGTGTGTCATGACACTGCTCCAGTTAGTGTGAGACCTCTCTCTGACAGTAGCAGCATGGTAAGAGTTTTCCATTTTTTTCTTTGACTTGTGAATCTGTTACAAACGAGCATTTGGTTTGACAGCATTGAAAGATCATTATATTTGCGGCGTTTGGACGGCGGCCCACACTGCAGCGGTGTTGTTTGCACAGTAGTTCAGCTCCAGTGTGTGTGTGCGCTGTGTGTCGGCGCAGTCCGAGTGAAACTTTGAACCAGCTCAGTACAGCAAAAGATGGGAAAACTGGTTGAAAAAGTAGTGAGTTGAGTGCTGATATTGAGTTTTTGGATTGGCTTTTTTTTTTTTTTTCTAGATGTGTTATGATACCTGCTTTGGAAGAGCAGCTGAAATTTAAACGGTAGGAGGTAATTTATGGTAGATGTACCCCTGACAGCTACCTACATGCTGCTCAGGTGACAAATCACATGATATTCAATGCCGGTATGATCTTCCAGACCGGGTATCACAACAAATCACCACTTCATGAAAATTACTTAACATCTGAGGCGCATTTCAACTCCATGCACTCTTGTACGTTACTGCAAACGATTGCCATGCTGCTTTGAATGACAGGTCTGCCAGTTCTTTGATAAGTTCTCTGCCCGGGCTGAACAAACAAGGCTCCACCTGAAAGAGGCTCGATAAACATCAAAACTGTCACATGCGACAAAGAGTGCAGAGAATAAATACATCAGATGACAGACAAACAGCCAGTGTGTTGACAAATGAAGATACACACAAATTTTCCGCCCGACTTATTTCTGCATTGTTCATCGGCTCAGTGCAATTCAGGTAAATTAGCACCTCTAAAACACTGGAAACTTTCAGCTGCACCACTCTTTAGCCGTGCAAACACAACAATTGTACCCAGCTTTTATCTCTTTAACTCATCAGTTTAAGAGGAAAGCACAGAGCCTGATTCAGCTTTGAGGTGGAAAGACTGGGTCACTGAAAAGTGTGTGTGTGTGTGTGTGTGACGGGAAGCCTGCTGCTTCAGATGGCCGAGCGTGTTGGTGGTGGAGGAATGCTCCGATCTGACCCGTGAATGATTTGATTGTTTGCTCTCGGATTGGCCACTTGAAAGGACGGCATCGCATGCGACAACGAGAATGCTGATTGCCTCGGCGGTAAATCTGTTTCCATGATGAGCGGATCACAGCTTTTTCAAACCCCTTTGGCGGATGTCTCAAAATCCGCGGTTAATAAATGATTTGCATCACTATAATAAAAGCTGGGAGGGGCCTTTCCAAATACTTATCAGTCATCCGTCCTCATTTGAATATATGTTTGATAAATATGGGCCTCCGGACATATCGCAGAACGGGATGCTGAAGTGGGAGATTGGAAATGGTTTGAGATCATTCGAATGTGTAAATGAGTCAACAGACGGATCAATGCAATTACTGGCACCTGCAGGGAGGTTTATTTCCCGGCCTCCATGCCCTGCTGTGGGTTCGATGGCACAGTCGCAACCGCCGCTGCTCTTTCAAACACACACGTACTGGCAGCACATCAATATAGTATGAGCAAGGGTCTGTAGGCAGGAGACCGCAGCGCTGACATTGTACTAGGCCATGCTAGCCCCCATTTTCTTTTCAATATCCCTCATCGGGGCTCTCGTCAATTGCTGCCCACTCCTTTTATTCTTTTAACATTCCTGTTTATTAGATTCCAGCCATCTGTTTCAGCTCCAATTAAATGGATGGAGGTAGTGAAACCCAGGGCTGGTCTTTATGATGGGGGCCTCCAGGGAGAACCTCTCGCTGGCACTGTAAGGGGACAACAGGGTTCCTTACATAAGTAATGAGGTGTCGATGCCAGCTGCGATGTGGCCACACTCATGTTTTATACAACAAACTTTTTACTTGTTTATTGTCCTCCCCTTTCCTTTCGCTGCATGTTTACCACCTCATTCTTGCTTGCATGCAGAACCAAATGAAAGTCCCGTTTAGTTGCCTGCTGAAATAGAATTAATTGACTTCATTCCCAATGTTTCACCACACTGAAAGTAGCTTGAAAGTTTTTCCTCGGAACTCCAAATATATTCACATCATTCATATTTGCACAGGCAGTGCTCCATTTACACAGACTGTGGAAATTCAATTTACTGTGACACATAATCCACGTCCATGTCGTCTTGACGACATCGCGGTTTTGTCAGCTATGAACAGATGCCACATTCACAAGTATTTTAAGGGCAACGTCAGTCTGAGGACCAGATATGAATATTCAGGGACAAATTTATGAAACCAGACGTGTGGCTCCTAAATTTTACTTTGCATGTATTTTAGATTTATGTGACTCAGTTGAATGAAAATACCATCTGCTCCTGTTGATGTACATGGCACCGCATTCCAGCGAGGCAGCCTGTGTCTACCTGTTGGCACTGTGCAGAGGCACTCATGTAGCTAGTTTCCATTCCTTAAAAGGAGCCGCTTCAAGCAGCTCTCAAGAAGACAGAATTTTCCTTTTATGCTGCTAATGCGAGACAATATGTAAATCGCTGCTAAAAGTATGATGAGTCACTGAGGCTTTCATTGCTTAATGAGCAAGTTTAGACCACAATGCATCTGCCAGATACACTTTGTAATATTCCGATTGTTTTCATAATAACACAAGTAGACTGTCATTCACAACCTGTGGAGCAACTTCAACACCCACTTCAATGGTGATAACAGTCAATACATTGTCATGGCAACTACACTTTTCATCCTAACAACTACCTCACCACCCACAAAGGTCCCACAGCAACCGTCACCAAGCAACCCCCTCCCTCTTCTCAGTTTCTCTATTTAAGGAGCAGAGGAGGAGGAATGATAAATGATGCTGCACAGAGAAAAAAAAAAACTTTTCGAGAGGAGATGTGCACAATTTGTTGCTTGTAAACGATTTCCTTGAAAAATGCAAATAAAGCTCAGCTGTTTAATGAATTCCCTGCAGACAAATATACCATTCACAACTTAGCTGTGCTGGTATGAGCTCTCCTGTAGGCGTCAGGACTTTTCCATGCAGCACGATGGAGTCTTTCACAGTGTTGCTGTTAGACTCAACAATGATTTAGCCAGTTCACGTGTTGCCTGAAGTGCACAGGATATCCTGCTCAAACACCACACATTGTACATGTTCCTCTCTGGCCGCTCCAAAGATCCAGTGTCCTGACACTGCTTTCAAGATTAAAATATGTAACAAATTAAAATACCCGTAGGTTGCTCCTTGTGCCGTGAGAAGCCTTTTACAACCCTGTTTTGTGTTTATTAACTAGACATGAAGGCAGGAAGTTTCTGCAGACGGGGTGCGGGGGATGAGGGGGAGGGAGGGCTGCATTAGCTGACACACTCGAGGCAAAAATGGTCAACAATACACCAACTCAGTCCGGTTCTGTCATCTACATTCATGTGTAATATGGTTCTAAAACCATGCAAAAAAAAAAAAAAGAACACCATGCAATGTTTTGAGATTAAAAATGTGCATATTTCTTGTAAATGTTTCCTCATAACTAAGCACATCCCTGACTCCCTTTGCCTTATTATGGGACATTGCACAGCTGACTGGAGGGGGTGCGGCTAGGGGAAGTAGGAAATGCAGGCGGGAGCACGTGACTGCAGTTGTCCACCATAAACAGCAACTACTTGACTCTTGGTGGATTCTTGCCTTGTATGCCTCATAGCGGGATTATGGAACATGTAGCAGCACAATGGAGCATTTCTGGACTTGCCTGATTCCTGATACGTTTTGTGATTATTATGCAGGCTGCAAGTGTGAGTTAAAATCCTGCTAGGATTTATTGGCGATTTGGTTTCAAATCTGTTCGCTGTTCTTCATAACGGACGAGGTGATCATTGCATTTGCTGCCTGCCACAACATATCGTTGTGTTCCCTGAGCTGCAGGGGCCCATTTTAAAACTGCCGCAACATAACGACCCGGTCTTTCCTGTCAGTATGGTGACGCCGGTGGAGGAGTGTAGTTTAATGGACGCAAGGCTATTTGCTGTGTTTCTCACATCAGGATATAAGACAGATGCCAGAGGACGGAACAAGAAAGTTAGAAAGACATAAGTGGCAACAAATAAGCATATTCACATAGATATATGCTGAATCATCCTTTGGACTTCATAAAGGTCGGAGCTTGATGACAGAGACCTTTACACCTGTTGAATCATCTAGCCATAGTGTAGGAACGTTGCCAAATCCGAGGCCTTGACACTGCTTTGAAGCAGGAAGAATTTCTCATTGCATTGCTTTTGAAGTTCACCATGAGTTCCACTAGAAGATGGTTTGTTCCTCACCGCTCTAAACTCTACATGTAAGTGCTACGTGTGAAACCCTCGTAATCTGCACATTCAGTGACCCGCTAGACTTCATTCCGTCATTCACCAGTGTTTGGTGTGATATTCAGTTGATTCATTCTCATGATTCATTCTAACAGCCTCTGCTCTTTTTGTTCTGCAGTGTGGAAGGAGAGTCCCAGTGTCCAGAGACGGGCACCCACAAGGACAGCTCTTTCAGCCAGATGCCTTACCAGCGTGGCTCGGAACGCTACAGTGACAGCGGCGCTCCCTCTGGCTCCAGGGGCCCCTCATGTGTGGCTGCCTCTAGTTCAGCCAGCTTGGCCTGGGCGCTGCGAACACGCCACCAACCTGCCAGCCTGGCTCTTCGCAAGCAAGAGGAAGAGGAGAACAAGAGATGCAAGGCTCTATCAGACAGTTATGAACTCTCAACAGATCTGCAGGATAAGAAGGTAATGATGCTGCTGAGGATGCTGTTGGCTAAGCTGAGTTTTCTTAGGGGCCATTAGCGCCAAGAACAATATTCCTTTCAGCAAGTGGACATGATTGCAAGACTCCAGGCAGTGGTTAGATAATCGGTTCTTCTTCTTTTATACTTTACCCAGGTGGAGATGCTGGAGAGAAAGTATGGTGGTTCCTTTGTAAGCCGCAGAGCAGCTCGGACAATCCAGACGGCCTTCAGACAGTATCGCATGAATAAGAATTTTGAGCGTCTCCGAAGCTCTGCGTCAGAGAGCCGCATGACACGCCGTATAATCCTGTCCAACATGAGACTTCAGTATTCCTTTGATGAACGACAACCTCAGCAGCAGGCCCAGACACAGACCAACTTCACCCACAGTGTGGCGATAGGGCCTCCTCATTCTCCTGACAATGACCGCCCAGGAGACTACACCCACTTAGAGGATTCATTCTCCAAACAGGTGTTTTGGGGTTTTCTTTGCCTAAGGGGGTCAAGAGTCATCAAGTCCGTTTCAAGTGTACTCATCTAAAAGCAAAAGAGCAAAACTAAACCAAAGTGCATGCAAACTAAAACTATACTATACCATACTATACCATTCCTCAGTGATGTGGGATAATGAAGTAAAGGGAGGACCAACTTTGCCGTCCAACTAACTCCTGACACATTTTGTGTTCTCTCTAGGTTAAGTCTTTGGCTGACTCCATAGACGACGCCCTCACCTGCCGTGCGGGTCGTGATGATTCCCAGGAGGGCAGCAGGGAGGGTGGAGGGATTAGCGAAGACTTTGGGGAGTGTGTGTGGAGCAGCAGCAGCAACCCCTCCTCCCAAAGAGGCCTGGGAGAAAGGGCGAGGGGCGCTGGAGGAGGACTCAGCATGCATGGCGACAGTACGGCTACCTCGTACAGTGATGTCACTCTCTACATGGATGATGGCATACCGTCGTCCCCGCTGTCGCTGGATCGGGCACCCAGCAGCACAGATACAGAGTACTGGGGCCCCGGTGGTGGTGTCGGAGGGCGTGAGGACAGCAGGGACACTGAAGGGGGGGGCAGCAGTAACAGTCGGCGCAGCACTCCATGTACCGAGTGCAGGGACTATCGTCTAAGAGGCGCACATCTGCCTCTCCTCACTATTGAGCCACCAAGTGACAGCTCAGTGGACATGAGTGACCGTTCAGACCGCGGCTCTCTGACCAGGCAGCTGGTTTATGAGCAGGAGCCTGGAGTCGGGGCTGGCTCTCCTCAGGGAACCCTCAAACACACCCCCAACTCAGGCACCCGCCCATCTTCTACAACAGCTGCCCAGGGTCAGATCCGAGCACCCGGCAGACCCCTACCCACACACATCCCTCACCAGGTGGCAACACATCACCACCATCACCACCACCCTATCCATCACCATCAGTACTCTGACACACCCTCATCTTCCTCGTCCCCTCAGCAGCCCCCCACCACCCCTCTGTCCTCCTCTTCCTCCACAGCCCTGCCTTCTGGTGGTCTGGAGCAGCCATGCTGCTCTGACGGAGACAACGACTCTCTCAACTCTACCACCAACTCCAATGAGACGGTGAACTGCAGCTCTGGTTCCTCATCTCAGGACAGTTTGCGAGAGCCTCTGCCTCCTCTGGGAAAGCAGACCTATCAGAGGGAAAGTCGCCATAGCTGGGACTCTCCTCCATTCAACAGCGACGTGGTGCAGAGACGCCAGTACCGCATAGGTCTCAACCTCTTCAACAAGTAAGAAGTTACCCGCGAGCAAGGGTTTGGATGGTGATAACGTAACTGAACTGGTAAAACTGTTGTAAGAAAGCATTTTTTCGTTGCCTATAGGAAGCCTGAGAAAGGGATCCAGTATCTAATCGAGAGAGGCTTTGTGTCGGACACTCCAGTGGGGATCGCTCGCTTCATCCTGGAGAGGAAGGGTCTGAGCAGGCAAATGATTGGAGAGTTCCTGGGAAATAGACAAAAGCAATTCAACAAAGATGTTTTAGAGTGAGTATGAGGATAGACAACAAAGCAATTAAACACTTGGCATGCAATTATATGTGATGAAGGCATTCATTGTTGACTGTGATGGCTGCTGTGACTGCGACCTCTGCTGTGTGTGTCTCAGTTGTGTGGTGGATGAGATGGACTTCTCTGGTATGGATTTGGATGACGCTCTGAGGAAGTTCCAGGCTCAGATTAAAGTTCAAGGAGAAGCACAAAAAGTGGAGAGGCTAATAGAGGCTTTCAGGTTTGTATGATACCTGGTTATTTACCAATGTAACTAGATGGCTAGGTAATATCTAGCAAGGTTAGATAAGAAAATACATTGAACTGTAACCATGACACCATTTGAGAATGTCGCTTCTGTCTCTCATGCAGTCAGAGGTATTGTGTGTGTAATCCAACCCTGGTTCGCCAGTTCCAGAACCCCGACACCATCTTCATCTTGGCCTTTGCCATAATCCTCCTCAACACCGACATGTACAGTCCCAACGTAAAAGCGGAGAGGAAGATGAAACTGGAAGACTTCATCAAGAATTTGAGAGGTGCAGCTGGACATTAAAAACACATTCACTTCATACATGACACTGTGTAACATATACCAGAGAATGTTGGTGATGTAACGATGTGTGTTTTTCAAGAAGGACCCTATTAACATGCATTGTCAGGCGTTCATTTGACTGGCATACAGAGGTTTAGCTGTGTTTTTATAAACATCAGATAAACTACGCTGTATTTGATTTGTATACAGCTTTGATAAACATAGTTTCATGAACCACCCACCCCCGTCCTTGTCTCCACCCAAGGGGTAGACAATGGTCAGGATATTCCCAGGGACCTGCTTGTTGGGATCTACCAGCGAATACAGAAATGGGAGCTGCGGACCAATGACGACCACGTTTCCCAAGTGCAGGCTGTGGAGAGAGTAATTGTGGGCAAGAAACCTGTGAGCTAATTTATTTGCGAACATTTTTGTCATGGAGCAGGGATTGTGCTCCGTGTGAAGTTATAAAGTTTTAAAATATGTCATCAATGATACTTCGAAGTGTATTCAGTTACCGATTCTGCCTCCACAGGTGCTGTCCCTTCCCCATCGTAGGCTGGTGTGTTGCTGCCAGCTCTACGAGGTGCCTGACCCCAACAGACCTCAGCGAACCGGAGTGCATCAGCGAGAGGTTTTCCTCTTTAACGACCTCCTGGTGGTGAGTCTCATATTTAAAAGGTGAACTACACCGGTTTTGCTCATCAATGTTCACAGGTCTTGGGCAGCAGTACTGCATACTGTATATAGCAAAAGTCATATCAGCCAAATGTGGCTCCTGAAAGAACTGCTGCAAGACTGATGTGAGTTTAAGATAACAAGTTTTTTAAGCAATCTCAAATATATTTTGAGTACTTAAGGTGTTGCCTGCATCACATACCTGTGCTGGCACGGTCAAGTGGATCAAATTGTCATGTTGCAATGTTTGTGATTTTCAAGTCATGGTTTGACAAGGAAGAAGAATGCTCATATTAAGACAGCTATCTCAGTATTATTGGAATGTTCAAGTACATTTTCAAAAATTTGAGATACTTCCATGATGCATTTCGTTTTAAAGACTCTGTAAAAATACCATATCTATGTTTTGCATCAGGTAACCAAAATCTTCCAGAAGAAGAAAACCTCAGTGACTTATAGTTTCAGACAATCTTTCCCTTTGGTTGAGATGCAAGTGCACATGTTCCAGAACTCATGTGAGATACTATCTTATCTTTTGCACATATCAGCAAATCTGGATTATCCTTTATGATGTTTAATTTTTTTATTTATTTATCACTATTTTCCTCTCTTAGACTACCCACATGGTGTCCGCCTGACCTCAGCAGTCCTGGGTGGGGAAAGGAAGGTTCTTATTGTGTTTATGGCACCCAGTCAGCAGGACCGCACCCGCTTTGTTAGTGATCTCAGGGAAAGTATTGCTGAGGTGCAAGAAATGGAGAAATACAGAGTGGAATGTAAGTGCCCCATCTAATGGCCATTATTGTGAACTAAACATAGCAGGCGTAACCATGTTCTGTTGGTTACCACAGAACAGTAGTTACAAGGAAGTGGAGTGCTGGGGGCTTTCACCAAACTCCCTGTAATTCCCCTGTGCACTCTGTGTTTGTGTGCAACAGCGGAACTGGAGAAACAGAAAGGTGTGATGCGGCCCAGTTTGCTCACTGGAGGTGTGGTTGGCGGGGGAGTAGGTGTGAAGAGTGATGTCGTGAATGGCACCCTGGGACGGACAAGTTTTGATGACAACTGCTCAGTGGGTGAGGGTCTCAAACGCACTGCGCTCAGTTCATCTCTCAGGGACCTATCGGAGACAGGTGAGACAACAGCACCTTGGAAACTGGGTATATTGCTTTTCCTTCCTGTCACCTGGGTTCAATTGGGTCGCAAAGCCTCTTTCATGACTTTGTTCTTTTTCTGTTGCACCACGCTGAACTGCTCTCTGACTGACATTCAGACACAGCTTGTGCAGTTCTTAACATGTGATCAAACATTCCAATCTTCCTCTCTTTGCTAACCCGACTCTTCCTGGTGGGGTGCAGGGAAACGTGGTCGCAGGAACAGTGTTGGTTCTCTGGACAGTACCATGGAAGTAAGTCAGAAAGAGTGGATGTAGACCTGTAACCTCTGACAGACGTGCAGTTCCCCCTCACTGGTCCTTTATCTTCCACAGCACACCTAAAAAGTGTCTGTAGATAAGAGTGGGTGTATGTGCATGTTTGTGTCCACGTGTACCTGTCCTGCCCCGACACCCTTTGCATGGCTATATCTGTTCTTACCAGCCCAGACTCATCCTTAATCACGACACACAAGTATTTCCTGTCTGTGTTAATGTAAGTGGGAACAGTGACTGCAATTCTCCAATGATTTTTTCCAATGCATAATGATACTTTATTTTCTCAGGGCTCCATCATTAGCAGCCCACAGCCTCACCAACGCTATCCAGTGCCAGGTGTGGTGCCTGGCTGCTACGGAACAGAAGACTTCCGGCCTCATCGCCCCATCCTGAGCCCCGGAACGGGGATGGGGGGTGGGCCGGGGCAGCAACACACCACTGCTGGGACAGGAGTTGGGGGAGTCTCCAGCAGTGTAGAGAGAGCAGGATCGGGGAGTGGCCCCGGGGGGAGCAGCAGCACCAACAACAACAGCAGCTCCTTCCTGGGCTCACTATTCGGCAGCAAACGCGCCAAACCGCCAGGGCCCCTTATTCCACCGGGGCCACCCTACCCCGCACCTGTACCCCCACCGACTACGGGAGGGCCCCCTCCTCACTCCCCTTCATCTCTATGCCAGTTGGAGGGGGGGCCTTCCAAGATCCAGGCGCTCCACGCACAGTACTGTCATGCGGTTACCGTGCAGCCTCCACCACCGTACTACCATCACCATC
The DNA here is from genome assembly GCA_901007715.1 of Dactylopterus volitans. Lineage (NCBI taxonomy): Eukaryota > Metazoa > Chordata > Actinopteri > Syngnathiformes > Dactylopteridae > Dactylopterus > Dactylopterus volitans. Next base: position 3,381 of record CAAKHG010050041.1, on the reverse strand, counting down.
GCTACCACGTCCAAACTGTCCCTCCTCCTTTGCAAGGTGTGCCCCCTCATACTATACAGAGAGGCCCAGTACCCTGTCGTCCACCGCTTGGCCCCCCACACGCCCAGCACCCGCAGCTGGCCCATCTCTCCCAGCTTTCCCAGCATGGGTTTCCGGGTCGTTACGTCAACATGGTGGTGGGATGTCCCCCCCCCCTTTCTCCTCTCTCCCAACATTCCCAGAACCCACAGTTTGCCCTCTACCACGCACAACCCACACACTGTATCAGAGGGGGGGGCGGCCCTGGTACCAAACCTCCATTAACCCTGTCTCACTCCCATCCGCACCCCCACGCACACTCCCAAACCCACCCCGGACACGTGCACACACCACACCCAGCCAGCCACTCCACCCATCAAACACACTTCATATTCGGCACTCTGCCCCACAATCTACCATCCGCTACCGTCAATGCGCATCACGCAGCCTCCGCCGCCCCGTATCAGCCCCAGTACCCTCCTCTCTCTTCCATCCCCCCCCCCCCCCCCCCCCCCCCCCTTCCCCCCCCCCCCCCCCCCCCCCCCCCCCCCCCCCCCCCCCCCCCCCCCCCCCCCCCCCCCCCCCCCGCCCCTCCACCCGCCGGCCCTCCATCGCCGGCCCTCCACCCGCTGGCCCTCCATCGCCGGCCCTCCATCGCCGGCCCTCCACCCGCCGGCCCTCCATCGCCGGCCCTCCACCCGCCGGCCCTCCATCGCCGGCCCTCCACCCGCCGGCCCTCCACCCGCCGGCCCTCCATCGCCGGCCCTCCACCCGCCGGCCCTCCATCGCCGGC
>CAAKHG010050036.1:37332-50406 GCA_901007715.1 Dactylopterus volitans | reverse complement strand
TGCCACCGCCTCGCTCATCCGCCCATTCCACGCAGAAATTACACCCCTCCACCCCCCTTCGGATTATTCATGGCATGCAAATGGGGAGCAGCTCGCGCGTGACGCGTGAAACCGGCCGACGGCGAGCAAACAGGCGTCTGTCCGGATCAAGTTGTGAAGTCCTCCGGCTTCATCTACAAATTCACGCGGGGACGCACAGACTTTAATGGAAGACGGCGCGTCTCGGCCGGTGGGGGGGGGGGACGTCGGTCTTACCTTTCGTGCGTTTTGGGGTTTTTTTTTTAGTTTTAAATTCTTTTAAATTCCAAGGTGAACCGCAAAGGTGAGCTCACCAAAAAAAAAAGAAGAAGAAAAAATCCACAGAGGCAGAAGCATCACACACCCTCCTCCCGCCTTCGCTCGCCGATCAGCGCCACTCGGCTGCCACCTACAAGCGGGAGTTGCGATCGATGCGACGGTCCGGGAGGCGGACCGAGGCGGGCCGAGGCGGGCCGGTCTGCAGGAGGGACGCGGGCGGAACCGTGGACAGCCGCCGCCGCCGCCGCCGCCGCCGTCACAGTGCGCAGCGCGACGCCGGGCCGGCGTGACGAGACACGGTCACACTTCCCTCCATGTCGAGGCTGGAACGGGACGCCGCCGCCGCCGCTGCTGCTTCTGCCGCCGCCGCCGCCTCTGCCGGATGTGACCGACCGATGCGCAGCGCAGTTGACCGGAGCCGCTGACGGACACCAGCCGGCACGCAGCTCCTGCGCATCACCGGCGGAACACACCGACCTATCACACGGTGCAGCTGCTCTCTCTCTCCCCCTCTCTCTCTCACCCCCTGCACATAGTCTTACTCTCTCTCTCTCTCTCTCTCTCTCTCTCTCTCTCTCTCTCTTTCTCTATACATACACTTTCTCTACCTCTCTCTCTCCTTCGCTCTCCCTCTCTCGCCCCTCTACATAGTCTTTCTCTCTCTCTCTCTGTCTCTCACCCCCGTACAGTCTTTCTCTCTCTTTCTCTCTCTTTCTCTATACATATACTTTCTCTACCTCTCTCTCTCTTTCGCTCTCCCTCTCTCGCCCCTCTACATAGTCTTTCTCTCTCTACCTCTCTCTCTACATGCACTGTCTCTACCTCTCTCTCCTCCTCTCTCTCTCTCCGCACATGCTCTTTCTCTACCTCTCTCTCTTCTCTTTTTCTCTCTGTCTCTCCCTCTTACCTTCTCTAACTCTCTCTTTAACTCTCTTTTCGCTCTCTGCACACATACACTCCCACTCACTCTCTCTCTTCTCTCTCTGCACACACACACACACACACACACACACACACACACACACACACCTCACTCTCTGCACTCTCTCTCTCCCCTCTCCGTGCACACATGCTCACACACTCTCTCTCTGCACATTCTCTCTCCTCTCTCTCCCTCCTGCACTCTGGACACCAGGGGCGGGAAAAGGCACAAACTGCAGCCAGAGATGAACGAGCAACTGTCCAATCGATGGCGACACTTTAAAGCGCACACAAGAGCGTCGCAGATGAGGAGAACTGATCAAAACGCACTCCGGCATTTAATGAACAATACAATCGCCCGGCATTTCCTTCTAGACTCCCTTTATTGGCTGGCAAAGTGAGCCTAATAAAAAAAAGGTCCTTGTTACTGTAGCCCAGCTGCTTCAAGGCTGGACGTGTTGCATGTTCGGAGATGCTCTTCAGCAGACCTCCGAGTGCTTGAGCCAGTCTGGACGTCGTCCTCTGACCATTCTCTCTAAGCACCAGAGACGGTTGGGTGAAAGTCCGAGTCGAGCCGCCGTTGCGAGAATGCTCAGACCAGCTCAGACCAGCTCATCTGTCATCAGCAGCCATGACACGCAGATCGTGTCGCTCCGTTTGAACTTCAGCAGGTCATCACGCCTGCATGCCGTGGCCAGCGAGCCGCCGCCACCCGATTGGCTGATGGTGCAGACGAGCTGAACAGGTGTGATCAGGTGGCTGGTGAGTGCGCGTGTGTTGCTCACGTGGAGTGACATTATCTTACAAGATCATAGTTGCAGTGATTAACGAGGCTTGAACTAATCAGCCAAAAGTGAACTGATCATTTTGCGATTCGGATAATGTGCCCCCTAAAGGCATGTTGTGAACATCGGCCTTGAATAACAATTCGGCTGCCCTTGCTCCAAAAAGAAAGTTCGGTCGTCTTCATTTAAACTTTCCCTCGCGTGATCTCGCGCTGAAAAAGGCGAGATGTTTCTTGATCGGCAGGTCGGGATGCTGAAGCCTGCCGCTTTGCAGCCAAAGAAATGAATTCGGTCTTGAAACAACATGGTTTCTGGGACCGTTTGTGTGCTCCTTATATGGTTCTTATTCGCGACACGCAGGAGTGGAGGCAAACTTTGAAACCACGTCGCAGCAGAGTGCTGCAAACGTCATTTCGCTGCCCCAAACAGCGTCCTGATTTGCTGCCGGGCCACTTTGACCAAACACTCCCAAGCTGTGTCTGTGTGGGACACAATCAACTTTGTCATCATATTCGGTGGAGGCCATAGTTTGATGCGATCTCGTCTCAACAGCACGAACAAGACGATCAGATGCATGAAATACTAATGCAGATGAACCAGTGTGTCAATATACCAATTAAAAAAGCCAATGCAATTATTGAGGAAAGAGTGTGTACCTTAGAATAAATGTACATATATAAAAAAAGGGGTTCTAAAATGGGTTCATTTAAAACACTGGTGATTGTGGGTTAATGGTGCAGCGCTGCATCGCTGGCGCATTGTTCATTTATGCTTTCGCACGCAGGTGTTTGACAAATGCGCCATCGCTTAAAAATGCCACGCGCCAACAACCGCATGAAAAAGACAATCACATGTAGCAGACATGATATTTATTACACGTGTCTTTTAGCAATACTCACACACTCTGCGCGGCGTCATCATAAACTGTGTTTCCCAGATTCTCTATGGCCGCGACTGGGATTAACGCAGATGTGTAATCTGAGTGGAATGCGGCGATCCTAAGCTCCAGCTGTCCACTCAGGGTAAACAGAGAGTCCCTGCTAACACACAAACCCGCGCAGATGCTGCTCAGTAGGTGCTGTGCATTCACGTTCAAACCATGCGGCAGCGGGGCGCATCGAACGTTTAATCTTTCCCATTAATCAAACACAGATAATGTAAATGCCTTGCTAAAAAAAAAAAAAAAAAAAGTGAATGGTTTTATCCAACCTCAGCTTGCGCCAACGTGTAGGGCTACATTATTTGCCGAAAACTGACGCGACATGTGATCATGAGAGCTGGGGGTTGGGCTTCCGGGGCGGCTACGTTCGCTTTTTCGTCTTGACCAGGCCCTTTTCCACCAGGCAGCGGTAGAACTCCTGGATGTACGTGTACACACACTTCCAGTCAGGGTCCTTCATCCGGACCAAGTCGTCAGCGTCCAGCAGGGGGGGGCAGCCCGCCAGCCTCCTGCACACACACACACACAAGAGAGCGAATGTCACCCAAACACCGCTTGGGGCAAGCGAAGACAGGAAAGAGGCCGCTGGAGCTCGCGGCAGACAAAAGCACATCTGCATCTTCATATAAGGAATGAGAGCTCACTCGGCGGCGCCGAAGGCCAGCTGGAAGTTGTCCCTGGGCTCGTTGGGGTTGAGGATGGAGTACTCGAACGCGTCGGGGAAGAAGCGGTGCACCAAGGCGCAGAAGGCGATGCCGTCCCGCCAGCTTGAGGAGAAGTTCTGGATGTCTACCCCCTGTGGCGTACCAACGGGGGAGTCAGTTAGGAGAGAAAATGCGGCGGCGGCGACGAGTGGGACGCGAGTGGCGCAGCGACGCACGGTTCCACGAAGCACCAATTCAAAGACAAAGCGAGTCAAGGAAGATTTACCTCATATGGCTCCGTTTTGGCCCTGCACCAATCCAGAAGCATCTGTTTGACATTTTTAGCATTGGGTACAGCGGAGGGGGGGCATTTTGGGGCCGTTGCTTCAGCGGGACCTGCCTTGCTGAGGAGAAGAAACGAAGATAACGGAGAGAACTATGCAAATACAGACCATAAGAGGAGCTTTTTTCTTCTTTTTATTGAGCTGAGGCTGGCCTTCCTTTAGAATTTAAGATGTGCATTCAGATGGCGCCGCTAATGATTCGTAAATTCAAAGTCGTCATCGTGAGACGTTTGGCCTAATGAAGTTTAAGCTAGATAAAAGAGTCACTGATGTGCCAGACCGAGTTAGTTTCGTGGGATGAAACTAGTGATTTCACCATCTATGAATGCTTTGAATCCTGATTTGTCCAATTTATAAACCCGATTGGACCTGTGCTGCATTCACAGACGCGGTGGAAGGAGCAACTGTGACATCGCTCATTGATTAGGAAAATGAAAGTCTCTAATTTGTCATTCTGATCGTCGCCATCTTGGGGTTGTTTTTTTGCAATCGGAGGTGACACATTTTGGGGCGAACGCCAGGGGCGGATCTGACTGAGAATGCAGACAGGTTGCCATGGTTGCGATTTGTCAATCACAAGTCAGCCCCGCCCTAAAAAGCATACCCTACTTTGTCATCTTTTATTTAGCGCTACATGGAGGAGGGGCACTCGACTGGCGAAGCCTCGACACTCAGAGACCCTCCCGATCAAGGTGATCCATTAAGATCTAGTGAGAAGTGGCTCACTGCCTCAGACTTCATATTGACTTGCTTATTGGATTCACTCTTCAGACCTCTGCGACACAGCCGGCTTTTACATAGTCGACGGGTGAGATGTGACTTACGCGCCTGCGGTCCTGCTGAGGGAAGCGGAGGCTGATGGGGATAGAAAGAGTAAAAATTATTAAAAAAAAAAAAAAAAAAAAAAACCTCAGCTGATCGAAATAAAGCAATGAGGGAGCATCTGAATGAATCCATCTCACCGTTTGTTGATGGCTGCTGGTTCATGGAGGCTTTTCCTGTGCTAACAGCCGAGGTCCCCGCTTTGCTCAGACCGTGCTGCCTCAAGTCCTGCTGCCGGGACCCTCGATCCTGCTCCCGTTTGTCTGAGGCAAGATGACAGAAGGAGCTGGAGGGCTGAGCATCCAAAAAGGAATCCCTGTAATATTTTATTGGTTCATCTCACATGGGAGCAGCCGCATCCCCGAAGCTGGTACCTCTCTTTTTCTTGAGCAGGTCCCTTAACGCAGCACGAATCATTCGTCTCTGATCAAAATCTTCCGCACTGTCCAGCTAAAAAAAAGTTCAACCACAGTTAAAGGAAAACATGGTAATTCTTCCCATGAATTTGTAGAAAATGAAAAATTAACACGATTGGCATTGCTTCTTGAAAAGAAAAAAAAGAAAAAGAAACACCGAGGCAGCAAATTTTGGAGGATTTTCACTCTCAACATTCATCAAGAGCTTCGCACAATATGGTCTCCTTTGATTCTCTTGCTGCTTTTAAATCTCGGTTTTCATTATATATGGTGGTGAGATGTCGGCAGTAAAAGCAACCACATTTTCCTTATTTGACAGCTACGCATATTTGCTCACCATCTTGTTAAGAACCTCCTCATCCTCAATAGCAGCAAGTTCCTGGCTGGTCAGCGAGCCAGACGCACTGCTGGACACAGCTGCTCCACCGTCAGGGTTTGGCTCCATATCTGAGGTTGTCGAATCATGTGAAAAACATATCAAAGATAAACACTTCTTGAAAAGATTTCACAGATCCAAGGACGGGTGAATCACGTTTGAAAGGGACGACCTTTTTCTCTGCCACGCCAGAGCCCAGAATCCAGGATTTCATGGTTATGAAAGTTTCTGCGTTATTTACGTGGACCAAAAGGCCCGCACGCCTGCTAGCTGTTTACGCGGCGCCCACACAGGAACGGGCAAATGTCTCAAACAGAGATTAGAGGCTGCATCTGTCGCGCCGTTCGGTCCGTGAGGCGATTCCAACAACGGCCGCGCGCCTTCGCAAGCCGCGCGGCCGCGCAATAAAGCGGTGTTTGTCTCAGGCGCCACTCATTGTAACTCGGCAACTGTAAACTCCGCTGAGCGCGGCGCGGGACACGTACAAATATAGTCATGTGGCAGAAGGAGACCGTGACTGGAAGGATCTGCTAGCAGTGCGAAAGTATGTGCTCAGGCAGGCACGGAGACGGGGAGGGCGAGCGGGGGGTGGTTAAGGGAAACCAAATACTGATAAAAAAAAATGGGGGGAAAAAAAAAATCATTGAGGAAATGTGAAGAAATCTAACGAGGTGTCAGTGGCTCTTCAGGTGTGTCACTCACCTGTGCTGCGGCCCAACCTGGTGTGTCCGGTGGTGGTCTATTTTTTTTGGTGGAGCTTCTCAGGGGTGTTCAGCGCTCCCTTCCCTTGTCCGAGGACCCCCTTTATACTTGTGCGGAGAGCTCAGCCCTGGCCTCGCACCTCGCGGCTTCATAAGGATGCGTGCTCGGGGAGCGAGTGGAGGCTGCTCACATGAACCGCCCAAGATGGGAAGGGCGAGCAGGGGTAGGAGGAGGAGGAGGAGGAGGAGGAACGCATAAGGCCATGGTCCATCCATCTCCTCAGCGCAGCACTTCCTCCTCTTGTCGCTGGATCCATAATGATGTCATTTGGAAATTCAGCTCCCAGCCAGATTCCACTTTTAATGACCCTCGGTTACATTTAGCTGAGTGAGAGCTGCTGACACACAACGTCTGGGTGGAGAACAAAGTGTTAACAAGGACCAAAAAGGGGAAGAAAAAAAAAAAAGGGCAAAAGTGAGTCGCATTGCCTTATTCAGGCAAAAAAGGCTGAGCAGGAGCTGCGTGTTTACAGAAGTCGAGGAATCCCGGCGAGGGAGGACCGAGCACGAACAAACGCAAACACACACATCTGGAAATAAACATGGGCGGCAAAATTTATTTGCAATGCTGGTTATTTAGTGTTTAAACAGTGAGGTTAGACGCACCGAGGGGCTGACAAACGAGGAGTCAAGACAAATTGCTCCACCAAGTGGCAAAAACCCGCAAATGATTTACGACAACGCCGACGGCTCAACATTATTTTTTCACGGCAGAGGATTCTGACTTGTCATGGCCGGAAACGCACAGATTTTTTGGAAATAACCCGGAGGGCGGCGTGACCCTGAGGCCACAGGATTTAATAACTCACACCTCTGCTTTTCCGAAGCGTCTCGTGCTGGAGCCGTTAACAGGTTAACCGACTTGCCAATTAGCACAAAGAGCGACAATTTCAATAGCTGATTATTTGTTTTGCTCATTTGTCAAGCAAAAAAGAAAAAAAAGAAAAAAAAAAAGAACATACATTGTTTCCAGCCCTCAAATGTGAGGATCATGTAACGCTTTGCTGCTTTATGTAATTTCAGTGGCAATACCTTGTACTGATGTGGCCGCTGCTTTGGTGTGCTTTTGTTTTTTTATGCTGTTTTTAATTCAAAAATAATCAAACACAATAAATTGACCCTTAATGGTAGAGTTCCATGCCCAAAGGCAAGTTAGTGACTAAATTCATGTCATTGAAATATTTTATGGTTTGAAAAAAATTAAGAAAAAAAATAATTACAAATCGGTTCATAGCCTGACTCAAAAAGATGAAATGAACTTGTCAATAAAAAAAAAGAGAAAAAAAATCAAATTATTCTCAAATTAAACTGATATAGAGGACAGTTATCACAAGTTTTAATTTAAGTGTGTCTGCGCAATATTGGAGTTGTGTAATTTCATGTAAAGAACAACAAACTAATTGGCATTGTTATGGTAACAACCCATTTATTTTTAATCAAGCAACTGCAGATTGAGTTTATATTAATTTTGCGACTAATTCTTTGCCTCTGACCAGAAGCGCCTACAGTGTGTCTGCCGACGGCAAATGTGTTCTCCAAACTATACTTGAGAAAATGACAAATCAAAAACACTCATTTAAGATAGTGTAAAATAAGGCATGAGGCAAACGTTCCATTCTTCAACCAGTAGTTTAAACCAGCCATTTATGACTACAAAATACATAAATATGACAAAATTTGCTATTTACATCCAACTAGCTTAGCCAAAAAAAAAAAAAAAATCAGTATGTACACAGGAACTTGGAAGGTGGCATCTTTGTACCTTGTCAGTGCAACTGCTGCTTTGCCTCATACGGATAATCTACTCGACATGATACATATGAGAGCATGCAGCCAAACGTCTACAGGATGGTGGGAGGTTAAACCAGAATGTGAATCTAGAGATTGCGGCGCCAGTGTTTTGAGGTTTAAAATACGTTGACATCTATGATTGGATCTCTTTCGACTAGAGGCCATAAAATCCCATCACACACATGCTGCAGTTTTACTGAGGTTGTTAAAAGGCTGCTTGATCTCCAGCCTGGTAATTACACAACTATTTAACAGCTGAGGTATTCAGTAACATAAAACCAGTGAAATGACATGTTGTGCATCGTCTTTAAAACCGTTAACGCGGCTTTTATAAAACTTATTTCAATGAATCAAGCCGACAAGGTCATTCGGCAAACCGCAAAAGTCAAGGATGTATGAGAAGCAGCTTCATTTATGCATTACTTCTTAATATGATGCCATGCTCCGGAGAGTTAAATTTTATGGACCTTGTAATATTGCATCTGTGAAACATCATCGCAGCCGGCTGTGCTTGTGGCAAATGGTGCAGAAAGTGTGGTGAATGTCACAAAGAAAACGTAATCAAACCGCTTGGTTATCTGACATCTCGTGAGAACTCCAATTGCATGCGAGCGACGATCACCTCTAGGCCTGCGACAGAGCCAGTTTAACCACGCAGTGCAACCAAAAATAATAGAAAATAATTCAAAAATAAACATTTGGCATACCATGCATGTGGGAGGGAGTCTCCAAAACCAGGGATCATCGCCCGACTCAGGCTGTCCAACATCACATCCATGTCAAGACACTTCTGGACCAAAATCTACAGCATTGCAAAGCCAGTGATTGTTATGGCCATTCAAAAAAAATAAATATTTTCTTCCACAATAAATATTAAAAAGGGGGGGATAAAGTATGTTTTGTCATAAAACTTGTCAAAATATGTCACTAGAAAGCTTTTTTTAAATACTGACAGAAAACATAACACTGTCCAGCAGAAGTCAGTTTATAAAGATAAAGCTGGCGAACCGGCTTAAAACGGAAAAAAAAAATATAAATAAATAAAATGAAAATGAACAGTCACCCTCATAGGGGTGGAAAATTTAAAGTAAGAGGTGACATTGGTTGGGATTTTTCCTCGCGCCTTCCATGGGGACGAGACGGCTTAAGCTGAGCGGCACTCCTTAGAGAACTTATGAACCCAATTATGGAGGTGTGCTGCGGCGAGCGCGCGGTCGTAAAATATGGAATTAATTGGACCAACTCCACTGAGGCCGCCCCTCAGCTGGCATGGGAACAAAATGTGGGTCTCGGGTGGGGGGGGGGGGCCGAGCGAGGTTCAGAGGGGAGGACGCGAGGCGAGCTCGGACCTCGTATTAAGCGTGTGCTTCAGGGGACGGGGGGACGGGTGGGGGGGGCATCCTGTTTGCTTCCCATCTCAGCCGCAAGGTCTGTGGACAAAAGAGGTGCAGCCCTGCGACGACGACGACGACCGCCTCATCAACTGCGAAAGCTGCCACTCCCAGTCCCATGCGAGACCGAACCTGGCTCATGTCAGACAACAGTGCCGTTGTTTTTTTTGTTTTGTTTTGCTTCCCTAACACAAGTCGTGCCTGCTTAGATCTGCGGCGGAGCGATCTCTGCGCTCTGTTCCGCCGACGCCCCACGATGCCAGAACGCTTTCACAGTGGAGTAGTATGACTGACCATGTGAACGCCTCGCGAGGCATCCAGCAGTCCGGCGTGCTCGTGCATGATTGCGCTGCTTTTACAGATGGAGGAGAGGATTTAACCGTGAAACGAAGGCATCCTTAATTCTACGTCAGTCCTTCTCTGCCGACTGCAGTTCCGTGCGACCGGAGGAGAAACAAAATTGGCACAGTGAAGAAAACATTCTAAAAAGCAAAACCTTAAACATTCCGTCGCGTCGCCTGCGGCGTTGACCTCGGGAGGTCGCCACCCAATCAGCTGCTCTTGGACGAGTCAACGTTTTGCTCTCGCTCCCATCCGCCTCAGTCCACTTTATCCTCCCGCGTCTCCTCTGTTCTCCGCTGATGATATGCTGCTTCTTTGCTCGAGTCCTTCCCGTGAGCGGCGTCGAACGCCGCGTGTCCAGGCCCGCCGCCCTTGGCCCTGCGGGCATCTAGGTAGCCGACGATGAACTCGGAGTTTTGATAGATGAGCATGCCGGACAACGTCAGCACGGCGCCGGCGCAGCTGAGGGCGGACAGCTCGCTGCCGAACAGCAGCTGGGACAGCAGCAGGTTCCCCACCACGCTCAGGTTGCCGAGGATGTGCAGCGTGACGGCGGAGGTGAGCGTGATGACGCAGCAGCTGGCCAGGTTGTACATGACCGAGCCCAGGCAGCTGAGCAGGATGAAGACCCACAGGTGGCGGTCGTAGTGGAGCGGCGACTCCAGCATGGCCCAGTTTTCCAAGGCCAGAGCTGCCACGGCCAGGATGCAGAAGCTGGGAATGGACATCAGGTAGAGCAGGAACACAGAGTTGATCTTCTCCTCCTGGAGTAAAATGCCTGACGAAGAAACAAACAAAAAAAACAAAAAAGAAAAACAAAATGTTGCAGTTGTTACCAACAGGACGTGGCGCTTATTGACACATGGTGTGATAATCTGACTTGAGATCTTTCATTAAAAAAAATGTGCAGTGCTCTGGTAATGTGTGGGTCGGAGCAGCTTCCGATGTTTTTTTTTGTCAAACAGGAGGCACGGAACATGTCATGACAGGAAAAAAGCGGGAAAATAGTAGGAAAATATCAGGGAGAATTCCACTAGTAAAAAAAAAAAAAAACACAACTGTAAATCTCTAAATCTTTGGAAGTCCAGTGACTGTTCGCATGCGGTGTGTGTGCGTGCGTGCGTGTGTGTGTGTGTGTCGCGGTCAAATCACCTTACAGGCGAATCAACAAATGAGAGAGGCTGAAAATAGCTCGCTGAAACTTGAGACGACATCGTCCAGCTAGTCTGGCAACCAAAGCTCGAGTCATGACAAAAATATAAAGTTACGCGCAGCAACTTCCATCTGCCCGACATTAGACAGGAGTACAACTTGTGCTCCGGCGTGCCGACAAGGACAGAACTTATTCTAGCTGCATTTAAAATAAAAAAAAAGCAGCTTTCATAACACATCTGCGTCAAAGACGTATCCGAGGATTTAAACTGATGACAGCCGGGCCTCTGTAATGGCGACGTGCTCCTCCAGGTACTAAGTATGTAGCATTACAGCCCTGCGAACAAGGGTGTACTCTGTGTTACTTAACAATTAAAAGAAGGGCCTCAACGTATTTATAGAAGCTCATTACTTTCTCCTTTACTTCCCTGACGACGACAATGTTATGGAAACTAATGATGTTAGAGGCCCCTTAATCACCACACACACACAATACAAACACCTATAAAGAGAACCAACCAGCTTTTAAAGGCAATTCCTCTAAATGACTGTTCTCTGAGTGCACGGAACATTTGATTCAATATGGGTAAAATGTGGTGCAGGCACACAAACCAGCCCATATGACATTAATTCAGGAGAGGACTCGCTCCTCTTCCCGGGGAGTGCCCGTTTATACTGAAGCCGTTTAATATTCAGAGGACAGCAGAATTCCCATCATACTTCTCCTTGGAAGCTGCAGCAACTCTGAGCAGTTACAAACACCACCGTTGCTCCACCTCCACCATTTGTTTTTAGAATTTTAGAATTTGCTTTTAGAGTGGATGTGATTGTACAAATAGCCGTTTTTAGAAAAACAGAGGAGTGGATGGAATGACAGGAAGCATCGATGCAGAAGGTCCTCTGATTCAGCCTGATGCTGTGCACATCAACATAAATGGACGGACAACACATCCGCACATGTAGAGGGAACTGATGTTTGTATCCCGTTCCCTAAGAAACCAGAAAACGCCAGATTCTACCTAAGCGTGTGTGGGTGTGTTACTGGAACGACTCGTGAGTCACTGAAAAGTTCCACGACCACAGGCCGCCTCGGCGTCTGAGGAGAAAACACCAAAATTCCACCCGATGCCAGCGGCGTGACATGGAATTTCCGTTTTTCTGCGGCCTGTTCGCTCAGAAATGCACCTCTAACGACTGCGACAAAGCCAAACATCGACATCAACAGTCCGAGATGGCAACCGAGACACAAGCTGCTAAGCTGACGCAGGGGACGGTTGCACTCACTCTGCTGAATGGACTTGACGCCCCTCAACATGGTGGCCGCAAACACAAACAAGCAGCCGGTCTGGTCAAACTGGACTTCTCCCATGATGCTGAAGGAGGCGCCCAGGCAGATGGGCATCATGGCCGTGTACTTGAGGATGTGATGCTGCTTGCCCAGGATCAGCGTGGAGATGGCCAGGGTGAAAAGCGGCGTGGTGGTGTAAATCATCTGCGCAAACGACAGCTGGACGTAGTTGAGGCCCATGTTCCCGAAGGCGATGCTGGCGCAAAACGTCAGACTCAACAGGAAGACCTTGCACTTGGCGCTGGGGGTCAGCTCCAGCTCGCCGGCCCCTCTGTGGCGGATCACCCGCAGCTTGATCAGCCCGTAGTCCACCACGATGGCCGTCAGCATGTGCAGCGCCGACAGCAGCAGCGGGTACCTGAAGTTGTAGACGGCGAATATCCATTTGTTGAGGCTGGAGATGGTGGTGCCCGTCACCAGCCAGACGACCACCGCCGAGAGCAGATGGAGCATCTCTGCGGGTGGCCTCCTCCCGCCCCTCTGCTGCAGAGTCGCCTCGTGCTTTGAGAAGCCATCGGCGTTGATCATATTCCTGTCATTGTCCACCCTGTAAGGCAAACACATGTTGAGTCGTCCGTGTGGAGCCTCGGCGCTCGGTGTGCGCGGAGCTGCGGGCAGCGCGCGGCCGCTCGCTCCTCTGCGGTGTTTGGACTGACTGCCTCGCGCTGCCCCGGTGAGCCTGACGTTTTCCCTTTCCTTTCCCCCCCCCCCCCCCTCCCTCCCCCCCCCCCCCTCTCCCACATT
>CAAKHG010050036.1:23877-37312 GCA_901007715.1 Dactylopterus volitans | reverse complement strand
GTTTCCCCTTTCCCCTCCCCCCCCCCCCCCTTCCCTTCCCAGCGCCGCCTGCGAACACGTGTTTCTTATTTTGCACGGCAGACTGGTTGCGTAACGTTCCCCCGAGCAGGCAGGATGACATATCCTGCGTACGCCAGTTAAGACAGACAGAGAGAGAGGGAGGGGGGGCGCAGGGCCGCGCAGTTGCTGGCAGGAATTAGGGAAACAGCCCTTAACCACGCGGACCGCGGGGGTTGGGGGGGGGGGCTGGTTACGAGCTTGACTCGACGTGATGCACCGAGAAAGGCGGCAGTGTCACAAACATCATGGGACGGAGCTGAGGCGCTCGGCTGCGCCTCCCGCTTTTACCGTTTACACGGCACAAACCGCGGCGGCGGGGGTTGAGCCTCCCCCACGCTGCGTTTGAATAGCAGCTTGTTTCGCTGCGCCGGCGGAGATCTCGTGACTCTTTCCCCCCCGTTACGCAGCACCGGGGAAACCCCCCCACCCACAACAGACACACACTCTCCCACTCTCACTCCCTCTGGGCGGTTCACGGAGCACAGGCACCCTCGCTAGTATCCGCGCCGCGCCCCGCGAAGCTGGATGGCGGTTACCTCCTTAACCACGTCGGGCGCCACTCGTTTCCTCCCCTCTTCCAAAAAAAAACAAAAACAAAGCTGCCCGGCTGCGCGACCGCCGCAACGAGGGCCGAAGCCGTCCTTTAGCCCGACTGGGTAAACGGTAGCTGCCCTCTGGGGTGACCCGAGCTGCCTCCTGACCTCGAGCAGCTGCGCCGACCGCTCGCGGGTTGTGTTGTCATGCTAACGTCGGCTAGCAGCGAGCCCGCGGAGAGGCGGCGCGTTTTAAGCTAGGCTGCCGCTGCTAGCGTAACGAAACACGGCAGCTCACCCCTCCTCCAGACTCGGCGGCGGCGACAAAACGGCAACCCTCCGGTCGCGTTAGCGTCGCGTTTTTGTTTTTAGTTTTTTTTTTTTTTTTTTTTACCTTGGCCTTGGACGAGTACCTTGGCAGCAGCGGGAGAGTTTAGCAGCATCCTCCCCCCCGCTCCCAGGTCCTTACGCGTCGTCGGTCCCCGCCGTGCTGCTGTCAGACGTTGGGTCGTTCATTTAAAGGGCAATAACGACAATTTAACCGGGGCTCGTCGGTGCAAGATTCGTGACACTGGACCCTTTTGCTTATCTGGTCACTCATTTGATATCACTTTTACCACTATTCACGCACGCGAATGTTTTGAAATCAAACCAAACCTGAACTTTTTGGGGATTCTGATCCTATTGAGTTGCCACTACCCTGAATCAGTTACCAGGACCCAAATGTTGGCGCCTGCGTAGTGCGTAAATAATCCCTGCCATCATCTGAAGTCATGAATCCAGGAAGAGAAACGCATTTAGCCGAGTACAATCGGGAGTTGGCAAGTCTGGGTATCGGGATTTAAAGGCGTAGTATGTATAATGTATGTTTATTTGGGTTGTGTTGTTATTCTGGACACGTGACAACAAGTTGGTTATTTCACCTCACCCCAGATCTGAGACACTATCCGGTCAGTCCTCGGTTTCATTTGTCCCTTGTGAATTAAAAATATGGACAGCATTAGTGAGGTATAGCAGCAGGCAGTAAACAATGGCACGCTGGCAGATTAACGTTTTTATTTGAACTACAAAATGTAAAATTTTCAAGGTCGTTGGGCACAAACGGTGAGCTCACATCATGTTTTCATAAAGTCCAAAAACAACTTCAAATTTGTGCATTTCCTGCAAAAATGTGTGCATGCTGAGAGCTGATTTGAATTGTGAAATCAGTGCTGTGGCTAAATGATAAAAAAAAAAAATACACGATAGGAAAAACCTCCAAAACCACAAATGTCACATATACAGTACAAATGTATATCACGATAAATTTAAACATTGAAATTATCCATTTATACAATCAGAATTGCTCTGTTGCAAGAATGTACAAATGGATTTTTTTTATGTAATACTGAAAAACACTTTTGTAAAAAAAGGACACTAAAAAAGCTTCATACCAACAATATAGCACTGATGAGTATACAAGAATAAACTCATCAATAAAATGAATTTATCTCATGTATGCAATCTAATTTCTTTTACCTGCTTTCTCTCGTCACAGCTATATGGAATTCTCAAAGCAATACTGAAAATTGCTAAATTAATGCTAAAAAGAAAATGCTCCAAATCTTACTTGTATTTATACACGTGTATACAAGGATAAAGTCATTTATGCTCTCAGCATTCACACTTATCTAGGTGAAGAGGCTTATCACTACAGAGTTGCTTAAGCACCCTAAAACCATGCATAGCTAAATGTTATGGAAACTGAGTTTATGTAACATGTAGCATTACCCGCAGGTAAACATAATATTGTGCTTTATCTGAACAACACCTTATTTGGATATTCAATATTTGACTTTTTAATTCCTTTTCATAATTTCATTTAGCAAACATCTAATTTCATGTATATCAGCCGACTCTCTTTTAATATGTTGTATACACAAGTAGAGGTTAAATAGTGACCGTAATAAGGATATTCAAGTAATGTGAAACAAAATTGTCTTACAGTGATTTTAAATGATGTGATTCTAATTCTATTAGGTTCTTGCTATATACAGGCCAAAACCAGTCAGGCATCATGCCCCGTTATAATACACAGCAAGCTGACAACTATAATTAAACAGAATAATACTGTTTATCTAGAGAATGTATATTAACTGTTCATGTACATCTGTTTCACACACACACAAAAAACAACCTTAGCAACTGTATGCTAAGGCTTCCTCCAGTGGTTTTCTGGTCCTTGACTTTTGTGTATAAATAAGATTTCTTTATGTAAACTATCAATCACTGTAGGGAAAGCTAATTTTTGTGCTGCATAAAACACCCTTTGGGGACTAATTTCTAATTCCGCGTGACTGTGCAGTTAAGTTATTGCTGACGTGTCCAAATAAAGCAACACAATTTGAAAGATAGAGATGGCTACTGGCAGAATCCCAGAGTCTGGCTACAGTGGACTTCACATAATTTAGGTTAAAATTAACAGCGAGCACCACTGTAATCTCTTGCTGGAAACAAAAAAAGCAGATTGGCAGATTCATACTTTAGTAGAACTCCGTTGTTGAGTATCCACATACTTTTAGTGACACTCGTGATTTACGACTATACGTCCAGAAAGCTGAGTGACTCGTGAGAGTCAAATTAAAAGAATGGTTGAAATAGATACAGAGGTAGCAGCAATATCCTGATTTGAAGTTGCTCATATGGGTTTAAAATACTGGATCCTACAGTTCCCATGATGCAATTTAATAGTGTCTGTAGTTAGACCCTCCCAGCCTGGTAAACCTTTAAAACATAATCTCTGAAGCCCAGCAATGGCTCCTAAAGTGACTTTGCGTAAGCAGTTTTCTCAGGTGTGACAAAGCTCCTCCAGAGACAGTGAAGACATTATTCGACAGTTTCCACCGACTGTGCGGTGCTCTGCATTATTAATAAAAAACATTCTCTTGGCCAGAATCATAATTTCAATAGCAATTTCTGGTAAAACCGCATGCTGTTCTCAGTCAACTGTTTGTCCAAAGAGAACCACTGGCTTTGCTTTCACCATCTTTGTAGCTGCTCATGACAATTTCTTTTTTTTTATTTATTTCCTTTTTGTTTATGACAGTAGAGAAATCCTCAAGAATGAAGTTCTGCGGTGAAAATGTCTTTCAGCACAGAGGAATAACACATCCTGTGATGGTCCTTTACGAGCTCGGTCTCACTGTCAGAGCCCTGCATGAGGAACACCTTGTTCCAGCCTTGAGAAGAACAGCACATTTTGTACCTGTACCCAAACATCTGTGCCCCCCCTGGCCTCCCACCCCCCACTTATCCCCACACGTACCCAATAAATGAGACTGCTTTGGCGCCGAAGCCATTTATGTACTCTAGTAAATTTGCACTCTACAATGCTGAACAAGTGTAGACACAAAACACACAAACTGAGGCCATGCATTTTGGAAACACAAGAGCAGAAGAGAGTCGACGAGTGGAAGAGGGAACTTGTTTTGTGCTTGAAACTGAAGTGACGATACTGTGGCTGGCTGTTTTGTCCTAGAAGATCTCGGGGCACTGGCTCCAGTCCTGTCGTTCTTTGGCCTCCCAGTATCCTCCCCTGTAGATGTAAGTGCTTTCTCCTGTTGCATCATCTGTCCTCTTCTCAAACCACAGGGGCTGGTAGCCCTCGATGTCTTGTCCTAATGACACAAATTCACATTTTCTCTTAAGCACGACGCAGATTTGAACCATGTTCCACATTGTGACAATGTCTGGCTGTTGGTGTTCACCAGAGAGGCATCTTTGAATCAAACTGAAACTTCAGTTCAGCAACTATCAACTGAACTATCTGGTTGTTTTGATAAGCCTAAACAGGAATATCCCAATTTCAAAATAGACCTATAGAAACACATTAAGATGTAATCCATCTGTTTTACAAGCAACGGTTAATGCAGGGCTCAGGGGTGCCGCTCTCTCACAAACATCTAGAGAAGAAAGTCCATGTTAAACATATAAAACAGCATATAAAAGTAAAATAGCTCGCTTTCCAGTATTTGTCAGCATGCAGTAAACATTGGCTAAAAAAGGATCGCCTATTTAACTTATTTTTGTGTGCATAAATTTGTACTTGGTAGCTGTGGCGCGCCGGCCAAATGAGCACCTATGTAGGTCCTCAAACTTCTGATGAACAGGTGACCAGAGGCTGCTCTTTCACTGGCTGCTTCAGATTTTCCGACACTCACAACTTTAACTGGCAGCAAATTGTTGTTTTCAAGCTTTTTGAGCCAGTGTGACTGGACGGTTCTCAATGTTGTCGTAACCCATTATTAACAAAACTAAGGACGTGCAACTTTTAACAGACGTGACTGTTGGCAACTTCAAGTATAGCTGCTAAAGTCAAAGAAAGATCTGTTGTTTGCTTATAAAAACAGCCTTTAACAAGAAGTCTACCCAAAGACAACAAGAGGATAAAGACGCTTGAACCAGATTTAAAAATTCAGGAGCCGTGATTGAGGCCATGCCTCTCCTGCTCCTGCTCTTGTTACGGCATAGTTAGGTGGCTGGGCGTGGTGTTAGTAATGGCTTTTATTGTTTTCCCTGTGTGCTGTTTGAGTGTGTCTGAATCGAAGCACTGACTTCAAAGAGCTCATCAGAATCATTACATGTACCTCACATTAATGTTTCTTACAACTACATGTTCGCTCATCTGACTCGGGAATGTAGTTTCGTGTTTTCTGAACCTGTTACGCGGCTGCAAGCTCAGACAGACTGATGTCAGTTTTGCATTCTCTCATAATCACACATCATAACTGGTAAGAAATAACATGTCTTGCAGAAAATGTGTGTGTGAATGCTAAAATGCTTGATTTAATTTTTTTGCTGTCTCCCATAGCCAAATACAGGCTCTCCATATCACGCGCTCACCTTCCTCCAGGGCCTGAGTAGCCTGTGCCTCCCTCTTTTTCCTCTCCAGCCTCTGACATTCCTCCAGGCGCTGCTTCTGGGCGTTTGCTTCATCCCACAGACCTGCCTCCATTAGCCGCTGGTCTGGCCGTAAACGAGTGTCAGTGGGCGCGACACCGTCCTCTGGCTCATTCAGAGTCAAAGCCAGGGAGGAGAAAAAATGCATGTTCTCTGCGTTATCCCTGGACAGAGAAAGAGAGAGAGCGAGAGAGAGAAAGAGAGAGAGAGAGAGCGAGAGAGAGAGAGAGAGAGGCACGGGTCACGGGAAAAAGCAAAGAACATATTACACGGTTAGAAGTGGCACACTCAATCATCAAAATGTGGTAGGAAACGTTTTAAGACATACGGTAGGGGATATTTCTTCCATAGCAGTTTGGGCTGGAGAGTCTGATAAACTGTCTTTTGTTTGCCCTCAGACCCTCCGCACCCCTGGCTGCTGTCCACTATCTTGGCGCTCTCCATCTTTTCGTCCCAGGTGCCCGACAGGATGTAGCGGGCTGCGCCGTCTCTGTCCTCCACAACTCCTGTCACCTGGAGAAGACAAGGCACAGGAGGGAATGTGCTGTAGTCACCGATCTATTCACAGCTGGGCCAGTCAATACTGTCAGAATGAGACAGCAACAATATTTGAGAAGTTTGACTTTAATTAAACACACTCTATTCAGACAAGTTTGTTGTTTTTTAAACTCAATTTTTTAAATCACTTTTTATAAAGAAATAAACAGACACCTGGGGGAATATGCATATGACATCCCGTGGTAGACGTGACCAGCAACAGATGTGATAATATGGGGTCGCATAAGATATCGTGTCCACAAAAGACTGATAAGTTTGTTAAAGCAGTCTTGGTTAAACATACTAAGAACCAACGGTAGGCGAGAGAGGCGCTTGAGCCGCTAAACTGGTGTTTTGAGTCCTGACACAGGCTCATATGGGGACCTTCGCTCCAGGAATAAAATGGGTGCGGAAGCTTGTAAAATGTGTTTTAAGACAACCGACGCAAGGTATGTTTCCTACGTTTTCAGGAAGTAAAGACATTACTGGCATACCTTCCGTGGGACGTCTCTGGAGAAGTAGCTGTAGGGGGAGAACTTGAGGCGGCAGGTGTCCTTGGTGGTGTTGTTCACTATATCAATGTCCCCAGACTGCCAACAAAAAAGATAAAAAGACAGCATTAATTGGAAAAGGTGTATGAAACGTTAAAAGAAAAAACAAAAAAAAAAACTCAACACAACTCACACACATATTCACTGATTGTTGGTCTTTCCAAACGCAAATTTCTTTTCCGTTACTTCAGTTTTCCCCTGAATTAGTTAACCAAAAGGGAAAGGGACAACTTCCTCACAAATGATGAACAACAGGAGAAAAACACACCTGATCAATCCAAAGTTTCCCAACAATAATATTGTGCACCGTTGATGTAACTTTGCTCCATACGTAGTGGTTTCCACTTGCATGGAACTGCAGGTGAATGTTCCCTACAGAGAGGGGAAGGATATAGAGGCCTCTGAATATGTAAAACAATACTGTCCTGTAATTTCAGCATGTGAAGCCTTTGGAACGCATGTTCTTGTCTGTTCGTAAATCATATCTGGCCTGTAGTGTGATTCACTGCAACGAACTGCATCAGCTGAATTTGCCTCCTACCTAATGGCACCACAGAGATGTATTTCCCACGAAACTTGCTATCAATAGTGATGTGCTGCCACAGGGTCCATCCTCGCTGTGAGGTCACATGGTGGGCAGCAGCTGGTGGGTGATGACTGACCTGAGAGAGCATGGTATCAACAGAGGAAGAAGGGAAGAAAAAAAATCCCACTGAATTTATAATTTTGGTTTTATCTTTACGTGTGTGTGTGACAAACCTGTGAGGCTGCGTTTGTGATTGGACACGCGACGTGTGTCTGTGTCTCACCTGCTCGGAGATGGAGCGGTAACCGTACTCCTCCAGCCGGTCCAGCTCGTACGTCTCCCCCAGCAGGGGGTTAAAGGGCTTGGCTGTTCGGTGGACCGTGGTGGAGTAGGAGGAGACAGAGAAGGCGGCCACCAGGCACATCTGCTCCAGGGACGAGTCACAGCGAGCTGCCCGGTCCAGGAGCTCGCTGTACTCCAGATCCTCAGTCAGACGCTGCAGCATCGACAGCGGCTCATTGAAGTTCACCTGCAGCCAAACGGGTGGACACAAGAGGTTTTCTTGCGCAGTCCACATCTCCAAAAACCAGATTTTTCCGAAATTGAAAACGGCAGCTTATACGTATGCGTTGCATTTACGGGCATGGGTATCTTGCAAAGGTCTTTTCCGATGCAGTTCTTCATGATGCTCCACAGGTTGAGGGAATAATTTGGTTTGTCGGGAATACGGCTGCGTCTCGTTCTCGGCATCTGCATGTGGTTTGTGCCCGAGGTGTACTGATTGAAAGACACCACAAGGCTTCAGTTTTTGTAAAAATCTAAAGCACATACGGTAAGGTGAAGAGAGGAAGGTTTTCTGTGTAGTACATTTGAGTGAATTCGACAACAACTACTGTCAGCTGTGACATAGTTTACGTTTATTCACATCTATTCAGTCGAGTTAGCAGATTTGGAGGTCTGGTTCGAGGCAAGGAGAAATGAGGACAAGTAATTCACAGAGTAGATACAGTACGTACTATAGTGCATGCATGTCGCAGCAGACACAAAAGCAGCTTATTTGGGTTGGACATAAAATGCAAGGGACCTACATTATCATTGTGAGTCCAGTCAGTGGGTACTCCACCACTCATCATACTCTGATTACTCCCTGAGCGCCTGAAAAAAAATAAAAAGCATCATTTATATACAGTTGACAATGATTTCGCTGCTGACCTACCGAGAGATTACTCTGCAGTTTCATCCAAAGACAGAGTTGTAACAATGGCAGCACCGAGGCGCAGGATCGTTCAAATTTATTTTTTTTGTTCACTTGTAAAGTGCCCGCTACTGACAGGTTTCTATGTGTCTGTCAGCGCCAGAAGGGCCCCTGAGGCTGAAAAACAGGCATTAGTGCACATTAGTGAGCAGAGAAATGAGGCGTCTAGCTTTACATATGAAATGCCTCAAAAGATAATTTTGGAAATAATGTGAAAATATACTTAAAGATAGCAATTATTGATGTTTAGGCTGTTCAGTTTTAATCATGTTATCAATTCTGAGCTGTTCTTTTTCCCCAACCGTATGTTGTATCAGATTGTGGAATGGTCTAAAAATCTGCCTTCGCACATTTTAAGATCAAATCTGTGCTTACGAACATTTCATACATGAGGCGCAGTATTTCTTTCTTCTGGTCATTCAAAAAAAAAAAAAAAAAAACATCACACACTTCAGCCATAAGATAATCTCACCGTACACATAAAAACACAGTGATGACGACGAAAATTTTTGTGAGTTGCAGTTCCACTCACATCCTGAAAACCTGACAAACAGCAAAGAATAAAGATGTTTTTGGATTTCTTGTAGCATCTCGCACCATTCACAGAAAAACCATTTGAATAACAAAGTCGCAACAGGCTTTTGATGTGACTAATTTCATAGGGAATGGAAATTGTTCAAAATTTATGTTTTGCAGATTTGACCGCCAGTCCCGGCCACGGATTACCTTCACCTTTCAACGCTGTGCTGTTGAAAGGTGAAGCTGTGTCCCTTCAGTGCTGAAGCCGCAGTCATATTTCAGCAGCAACCAAGCTAACAGCAAACAGCGGAAACACTGCAATGTGCAGACATAACCTCTCACTTGTGCTGCGTGTCGCCACCAGTGGTCACAGTAATGAATGCAGGGGAGTCCTCCATGGCGTCAAAGAACTCTGCCTCATCATTCTCATCACTCGCATCCCCCTCCTGAGATCTCTCCACACCTGCAGGCAAATATCATATAGGCATGCGGGCAATTAAAATATAGTGGCTGAGTACATCTTACACGATAAGACAATAACACTGCTATGAAGGCAACTAGAAGCATTCTAAAATTAGACTTCACTCAACCTGATTAACATTCCTCAAGCGATGCGGGCAGAAAATATAGAGCTGATTCGCAGCTCTCTACTGTAATTTTAAGCTCTTTTGTGAGAATCACATACGAATGGCAGTTTCGCCCCGAGGTCCCTTGTGCACTGTAGTTATTGAAAATCACAAACCAGACAGAAGTGATCCCAAGAAGATCATTGTCAACACTGACTGGACGAGATTTAACTAGATATTTTCACACACAACCAATTGTGGCCTCGGAATGTCTGTGCTTAAACCTACACATGTGAAAAACACTTTGCGTTTCCTGAAGTGATGATACTGTTATTGTGGGAATTCTTTGTTTTTGGCCTGTTTTCTCTTTTCCCCTTCCTGTTCCCTCCCTCTTATCCTGCGGGCTGTGTGTGTGTGTGTATGTGTGTGTTTGTCTTTGAAGTGACTGCTAATATTACCATCATGCACTTACCTGTTGTTCCCCCAATTTCAATCGGCGTCCTACAATAAGGAGAAGAGCAGGACAGCAAGAGGGCCAGTGTGCCTCACCTGTGTACGAGGTGGGATTCTCCCTCCAGGCTCTCTCTAGGCTGTTGTGCTGTTTGGCTAGCTGTTCGATGGTCTCCTCCAGATGGTGACGCTGCTCTCGCTCATGCTGCAGGGCCCTCTGCCACTTGCGGCTGTGAGATTCCGCTACATCCAGAAAGTCACGACAAGCCTGAGGTGCGAACACAACACACACATCAGAGGACACCGGCGGAGCCTTCGGGACGCGCTCCGACTTCATAGTCGCCCTCCCATTAACGGGACCGATGCTGGCCGAGGCTCTCGCGCGGCGGCAACTCACATTGATCATAGCATTGGAGGTTATGCGAAAGAGGGTGGCTCGCTCGTTAACAGCTTTCACTTTGTCGGTGCCGTCGGTGGACCCGCGCAGTTCCTCGAGTTCGCTGAGGGAGCGCTGGAGGGCAGCGCCGTGCTTGCCTATCAGCTCATTACAGGTGCTCAGGTCATCTAGCTTGCTGGCCAGAGTCTTGAGCACCCCTTGGGTTAAGGCTCGATCCTCCTGCGGTACGGGGCCTTCATCTCCTGAGTCATCTTCTCACAGACACACAAAAACAACGGCAAAATATCGATTAAATAATTCATAGATGCCATGTTAACATTAGAGGTCATTGAGTCTGACCAATTTATATTTGTATTTAGGGCCGGGCAGATTGAGAAAGACATTCTAAATATCTTCACTTCAAATTGAGATGAGTTGCGGGATTCTTAGCGGATAGAGGGTGATAATAACACCTCACACCCTGATCCCTGACACTCCTTCCTTTACAAGACTGGAAAGCTGTGAATGAACACTGTTGCCTTGGAAACGTAGGCCTGTGCAATCAGGATGCTTGGCTATTTTTAGAAGTAGAGGGAGAAAAAAAAAAGATGACGCATTACCCTGTTCCTCCTCTCTCGCTCTCTCTCTTGCTCCTCACTCTGTCTCCCCCTGTCTCTCTTGCACTCTCCTGCTCTCTATCTGTTTCTCTCTCCCTCTCCCTCCTTCTCTCTCTCTCTCTCTCTCCCTCTCTCTCTCTCTCTCTCTCTCTCACCCTACTCCCTCTCCCTCTCTCACCCTCTCCCTCTCTTCCTATGCTGCCATGAGCCCATCGACCAGTATCAGGGATTTTTCTGCTGGACTTTAATCTAGACACCATAAATTGAAAACAAAAAATTAATGAACTACATGACCTCCTACAGTTTTTCTCCTGAACCCTGAGTCTTTTTAATTTTAAAATTAAAACAAAACAAAGCTTCAAAGTTCAACAATACATTTTTTTTTCTTCCATCTACCAGTTGGGACATTAATATATCATTTTCCTCATCAGTCTGACATGTAGGACTAAAACCTGCTTTGGACAGATTCTATTTTTTGAATAGTGCTTGTTCACACAATACACAATATGTGCTTGTAATAACAGACCAAAGGATTGAAGTGAAAAAAAGACATCCCTTTGAAAGAGATGCTGCGTCACCTAAAAAAACAACTACACTGACATTAGGATAAATTTAGTGCCTATTTTCTTGGTTGTCTGCACAGTTAGAACCGTCTATACACGTTATCCAGCTTTATAATGCAGACAACTTTCACCTGCACTAAAACATTGACAGAAAAGCATTTAAAGACGCAGGATGTGATTATAATCTTAATATATTAAAGAATGTTGACAGAATCCAGAGCAGCGTCTGTGTTGTCTGTGACTAACCAGGCAGGGGACAAGCTACGGTTCCCTGCTAGAGGGGCACAGAAATGAAAACAATCAGGAGAAGCTGGATTAAAAAAAAGTCCCAGGAGGGGAAGATTAAAAATGAGAGGGTGAAAAATCCTTCAGGCATCTGCAATGGTTTCATGACCCATATAGAGCAGAAAGAAAATACTCGATTTGATTTGTCAACTTGATTTGTCTTGTGCAGACACTAGAGTATGAATTCAACAGCTAGACCAATCTGCCATCCTACTTAACATGGAAATCAACATCTTAATTGACCCCCCCCCACACACACACACACAAACACAAAAGTCCCTGTTCATGTAGGAGAAAGGCATGTTGTTCTGATTTCTGTGCTAAGTTAATGGCGTATTTTTCACGCAGGACCCTCAAGAGTCCAAGACAAAGTGGTGACTCATCACTGACTCATGAAAAAGACACCCACAGGTGATAGATTGACCGGCATGATGGACACAGTGTGGGAAGAATCAGACAAACTTCAAACTCAGGGATTTCACTGGAAGCTTCTGCAGTGCAGACGAAGCTATCGAGGCCCCCGCTGTGACATGCCGAAAGCTTGCGTTAGCACAACCTGAGCCAAAGTGATTTCTCACATTTATTTGGATCCACTTTCACACTCTAGAGCATTCAGTCCTCATATTAATAGGTATGGGAAGTGGCTTTTTTTTTTTTTGTTTCACAATATACGCCTTACTAATACAATAAAAAGCTTGTAGTTGCTAGGTGATATCTATTACAGGAAGGATGCCTCATAACTTCTGTGACATCAAGTTAATTTCAACTGTTCTAAACCATCAATTGGCCCTGACGTTGTTGCTACCAAGCTCATATCAAAACTTCTGCGCAACAGAAAAATTTAACGACATTATACACGCACATGCACGCACGCACGCACACACATACACACACTTCACCAAAGCACACAAAGGTTTGTGTTTGTAATTGCACATGCACCATCGCCACCACACCAAGAATACACTCGATGAGTAGAATGTGAGCACACATAGCTCGGCAAAATTAATAGTCTAGCATGACTGTAATTCTCTCCAACTCGGAGGAAAAACAGTCACAGTCTAAGAATCACACTGCTCCTGCTCAGACTTACTGTCAGCACAACACAGTTTCTGACCCATATGCAACCTCACAAAGAAACAGTGCATAACACACCTTCCCGATGGGCTAAACGGTTTAGTTCCCGCTCATAATTTTTAATTCTGATTCTGTAAAGGAAAAGTCAGATATTGATAGACACATGTAAACACCGCACACAACAGTCACAGTCGTCAAATGCTAATATGGTCGGAGTGAGAGGGATCACTGATTTGCCTCTTGCAGGTGAAACGCTTTTACTGATCATTAAAGGGTCATTAAAGGCACGGCGTCTTGCAGCAGTGTTTAATAATCATGAAACAAATGAAACATGCATGGCACATTTGACTGAGACTGACTGTTAAATATTGTTGTACTGTCGTCATGTTGCAGATTACAGTGCCATTTTGTTGACTTTGAGAAATCCAATCATCACATTCACACATTCCCCCACACTGAATGCATCATTGGTCATTGGCTAACTTACTAAACTCTTCAAGAACACACACACACACACACACACACACACTCACATGACGTGCGTCCACGCACACACACACTCACACAGACGACAGCTGTCCATTA
>CAAKHG010050036.1:574-19578 GCA_901007715.1 Dactylopterus volitans | reverse complement strand
CTCGTTTAAGAAAATCAATGCAGCCCAAGTATACAATCAAGTTTTGCTGTGTCACGACAGTCTGGATGGAGCTGATAAAGAACCGCTGGAAATTGCCAAATTAATGTTACAAAGCAAAAACAGCGAATAAAGCTCCAAAATGCCAGTCCTTGGCATTTTGGAGCTTTTAGCACGTTTGTCCTAAACGTGTTTTTTTTTTTTTAATAATTTGTTCCTTGCATACAATCTAACAAAGAAAATAAGACATTAAAGAGGGTTAGCATGAGCCGCATCAAATATTAATGACATCAAAGCAATATGCATGGTTACCAGCATTCATTTTATATTTCATATTAGTTTTACAAATGAGCTTGACTATCATTAATTTATTTTAAAAAGTGAACACGAGAATAAATGCCATTCAACAGCAGTTTTTTTTTTTTTTTTATAGTTGAATGGTTACTGTAGCTTATGCAGTCGTAGTTCATCACCAAATCAACATCAGGGCATATCCATTCATTTGGATGTGCAGCTCTTGTTTCTGTAATAGTTTTAAGTTTTAAAAAGTTTAAGATCTTCCAACATGTTAAGGATCTTTTTCTCTTGACCCTCTTCCAGTTCTTTTGTTGAACCAGCTCCAATAAGTGTCTGGAAAGAATACCAGGTCTCAGATGTAGCCAGTTTATTATAATCATATGCAGACAAAATCCCCAGCTGGCCATGCTGGGAGAACCGTCTCTGTAGGACAAGCTGACGTGAGCGCAGCCCCGAGCGTTGTGTTGGAGTTTCATTATAAAACCTGTGGATGTTGGAGAGTGGAAGTCATACTGGCATCTTTATCATTTCATCATAGGACTCCATGCGAGTAAAAATATCATTTTGCAGTTAAGACTTTAACAGGTTATAAAATTAGAATCCAGAGGTCGGAAATCTAAGAGAAACAACAACAAGAAATCATTTTTTCCGAGAAATTACACATGATGACTGTTTG
The DNA here is from genome assembly GCA_901007715.1 of Dactylopterus volitans. Lineage (NCBI taxonomy): Eukaryota > Metazoa > Chordata > Actinopteri > Syngnathiformes > Dactylopteridae > Dactylopterus > Dactylopterus volitans. Next base: position 18,608 of record CAAKHG010050036.1, on the reverse strand, counting down.
TTTTAGAATGAAATCGGTGACTTTAATTATACATGATGATGCACCTCTGGTACTGTGAGTGTACTGCCACTAGGGGGCATCTTTCACAGGTAATTCTTTGCTCATGTCTTTGCTGATTGTCTTCAAGAAAAATGCAGGAGAGCGTCAATACATAATTTTTTATTACAGTTTCAATTAGGACTTTATGCTAGGAGTTTTACGGTATACATGTCCTTTAAATTTATTGGATTAATGTTTCCATTCCATCTCTTCCTTTCTGTGGAAACGCATCAATTCAATCTGGAAATTTGTGCTCCCGCAACGCAACTTCTCCGGGAATATGTGAACATCTTAATCGTCAGACATAATTATAGATAACTGCTGGTAATCCAGCTGTTGCCATGTAAAAGTTCTAGATTCAGATGCTGACAAAAAGAAATTAAACATAATATTCAGTCTTACTCAGTTCCTCCCAAAAGGGGTTTAGTTTGACGAAAACAATCAAGAGTGCTTTCATGATTTTTATGCTCGTGTTTTTGATTTGGAGTCTTTGATTGAAAGAACGTAGTATGAGTTGTTTCAAGTTTTCAAGTCTGCATAGTTCTGTTCAATTTATGACCATCGAAAAACATTCTTCTGAAGAGTTGAAACAAAGATTAACGAACACTGGGAGAAAAATCACTGGGAGAATTTCCCATGTGAAAAGTGAATCAGATTCAAACACTAATGTTTTACTTGCTTGCATTTATTGAAACCTTTATTCAACACATCAAAATGGTAAAATATCAGACTCTTATACAGACAGTAATTTAAATAAATACTATGATTAACCATCATCAACAAATGCAATAAACAGTATCACCAGAGAACTGACCTAAGGACCTCTGGAGAAATTTGCAGTTTTTCTGTAGATTACAGGGGAGGTTACGTTTAAATAAATGCATTAATAAGTAAATAAGCAAACAGCTAACAGTAGAAGATTATTTTCATTTGGCATCATCACAGTCATGAGTGAAAAGGTTTGTACAATCATTTCTGCAAAGTGCTTCTTCATTTGTTTGTCGGAGAACTGTCGAAGATTTTAGTGCCTGCAGATATTTTTTTGTTTTGTTTCGTGATCGCATGGAGGAGAAAACTGCAGACACCCGAACGCATCCCCATGATCATCGTCATCATAAGCGAATCTCTATGGCACTACATCAGGATGCTCGATATGGTTTTCAGCACATACTTTTGGAACATAATCGACCCTTTTTTACGCTGCACTGTATAACAGTTCATTTTAAATACCATGTAAATAATACAAAACGAGTTTTACGGAGCACGGTGCGAGTAAAATCTTAAAACGCGACGAGGAAAGTTGAGCGACTTCTCAACCACAAAACTTAAAGTCATCAACAGAACGAGAATTTCTGAACCTCTGCGTGCGCGGAGGTTTGCTGGGGTAGAGTCGTAAGGCAGTCAGCACAGCCGATAACTTTTTTTTCTTAAAAATTGTCATGGTGAAAAAACGTTTGCTACAAGAGTGAGTTTTCATTGCCTTGAAGTTTTGTTGTGGTTTTTTTTTTGTTTGTTTGTTGTTTTCACAGTGTGAACTGTCCCAACTTCCATCCCTCTTACCGCCTCTTCCTTTCCGCTCAGATCCCGCATCTAGAGCAAGCCGTCTTGCTCAAAAACGGAGGGCAGAAGGGAGAAGTCAAAGGGCACAAACTTGACGCCGGTCCCGTGGTAGAATTTGTTCTGAAACTCCACCCTGGAAGCAAACATTGGAGCAAGCAAGAGGAGCCCGTTTCGTGAAGGCAGAATAAATGACGAGCGGGGTGAAGGCAGAGAGGAGACTCGACAAAACGCTGAAACAAAGTTCATCGGCCACACTTGAAGGATTCATCACTGGCACCAGAGGTGGTGAACAATGTGGACTATTAAATTCACTGAGTGTAGTACAATACATCACGCAGTCTGTGTGACCTACTATTATAGCTTCGATTCAAAGACGTTCTCATCTGCTTTCCCTAATTAACATTATACTCATGTATTATCATATATTGATATATGAGAAAAATACTAAATATGGCTGATAAATATATGAATAATGAAGTTATAATTTTCATGATAATATGCTACATAATTATATTTTGATTGACATAGACAAAAGTAACTAATATGCAAGTATTCATTTTTTACCATATATATATGATATACTATATATAAATAAATAAATAAAGATATATGTCTATACATGAGTTGAGAAAATTAAATTTTGTTAAAAGGTTAAGCTAGATTATTCATTAACTGATGGAGAGATTTAATAAGTCTGCACTACTTCCCACTCCTTTTCATGTATGTAAACTGATTTATCAGGTGTATGATTGATTTTTCTTTTGTACTAAGCTTTGTACTGTTTGAAACTAGTACCTTATTTAGTTAACTTTTGAATTTTTTTGTGTGCTTGTATGCACGACCATTTTTTCTCCTCTTACCATTGATTTTTTCTTTTATTTTTTTATTACAGGTACGAAATCATTCAATCTCATGTCACAGCACTGACTATCCTGAGGTGAAAATGAAAACCCAGCTCACCAGTGGAGGCGGAGGGCGTGGAGGAACGCCGATAAACCTTCCATGACCAGGAGGATGGACACGGTGAGCGTGGCAAACAGGCCGAACACAGGCACCAAAAACACCACGCCCACTCTCGCGGTGACCCTGAGGCCCAGGCGCATCACCATGGCCCACAGCACCTCTGACAGCTCTGACACCAACACAAACAAAACCCGTGAAGACAATATGCAAGAACAGATGTTAAAAAAAAAAAAAGAAGTATCTCAAAGGCAGCAAAAGTAAAAGGCGCGCAGTCAGCTCCATGCAGGCGCTCACTTACGTGCATGAGCCAGGCTGAGCGCCCAGAGTCGAAGGTAGGATGCAGTGTTGGAGATGCAGCCCAGGCAGTACTCGATGGTGTGGATGGCCTGGTGCAGGAGCACGTCTGCAAAGTCAAACTGTAAAACAAGTCACATTATTCCATGTGTTACCTCACTCACCGAACACTGGCTGAGAAATAAGAGCGACAGTCGGATCACCTGACCCTTCTATTTCCATTCGGCACGCGGCACTTCTTCGTTCAAACGTTTGCAGGATGTTGAAAGTCATCAAAACTGACTCTTTTCTTTTGCCCTATTTCTCTCTTTTAATGTGCAAACAAATCCTGCTTGGTTATATTTATCGTTGTAAAAATAGCGGGCTGTTGCATCTCTGACCTGTTTGGGAAGAGCCTCCCTGCTGGTCATCTCGTCGAGTCCCTCCTCTTCATCCTCCTCATAGGGAGGTGCTGTGGAGTTGTCGTCCTCGCTCGCGCGCCTCACCCTCTCGTAACCCTGACAGGGAAGAAACAGTTGCTTTACATAAGCACTGACAAATGGAGGAAAAACGCCGCTTCATACGCTGCAGTGCTTTGGACGTACTCTGCGCCTGCGCAGGCCTTTGCCTCCACGGTAGAGCCAGTACAGGAAAAGAGGTTTTCCTAGCAGAAGCACTGGGACCGACAGCAACGCTATCACGACGAGGAAAATTTGCAGGCCCGTCTGTGGAGAAACGTCACACGCGAGGACGGGGAATCGAAGCGCGCTCGAGAGCTTAAAAATGAGACATTGTAGAAGACGGCGTCAACACAGGCGCTACCTGGCCTGGGTACAGAGGTGCGATGTCCTTCCCCTGCATGACAAACATATTGATGAAGTGGATGAGGATGCTGGGAGCCTGGCTGGAGTCCCGCGCGCTGTACGCCAGCCACTTGTAGAAAATCATGAAGACCAGGTAGCCAAAGAGACAGAGCAGGAAGAGCAGCTCGGGAAGAAACAGCAGATAGACGTTGAATTTCTGCCGGAAGTGCCTGAGGGGGAGGAGAGGAGGGAGTGACCAGGCGATGATTATTAAGAGCGCGTCGCTCGCTGCTCGCCACCAAAGGCGGTCCGATAATGTTGCCGTGCAACGACGCGTATGTTTTAAAAATGGATGTTTTATTCTTCTTTGAGGAAGCTTAAGGGCAAATGCTCCTAAAAAGCACAGTGAGAAAGCGCAGTTGTTGCATATTCTTTTCAAAAAAAAAAATGAATCTATGGATTAGAGAAACACCATCAAGGAGAAGTGTCCAAAGAATCTTGCAGCTTTTATGCTCCAAGTTGCTAGAACAGTCTGCCAGAGCTTCTGAGAGCAGCTAGAAACCTTTAAAAGTAAACTAAAAACTGTTTAACAATGAACTTTTTTTGATGTATATGTAAATACTAGATCTTTTACTTAAGTTACACATTAATTTCACACAACCTTGTAATGTGTATATACTGTATGTACTGTATATCCTTGTTTACTCCAGACTTTTAAAAAAATCTACATTAAGTATTTCATATCGCTCTAATCCAACCTCGTTTATTTTTGACGGACTTTTACCTCTAACTTTTAGAATAAACATTTCTTTGGAACCGTTTTCATATGACCTGTCATTTTTATTTCACTTTATTTTACTGGCTCTTTTCCTTTGAACGGATCGGCTTCGTTTATTTTCCGTGTGTTGGGCTCAAACATTTAAAAATTTTCCAAGCAGCCTTTGATGTATTGTTTTTTTTTTTTTTTGGCCTTCGTTTGCTCTGTCCTTCTTTTCCTTCACTTTTTTTAAATCTCTGTAAAGCACGTTGAGCCACACGTGTCTGCATGAAACGCGCTATGCAAAGAAAGTCTGATATATTGATTTGATTTATTGAGGTATTTGCGAGGCCTGTTTGCTCATCGGAGGCTCATTCAAATATTCAAAGCAAAGCCATTATGTTTCATTTCCCTCCATTTGATCAAACCGTGTGGTCGCCAATTGCTACATTTCAAGTTTGGAAAAGAAGAGTCGTGGCAGTTGCTGTGCTTATTGTCGGGGCGGTCGTATTTCAGGACACACTGGCACTAATAAAAGATACCTGTCAGCAAACAATGATGTATAAGACCGTCTAAACTGCGCGAAAGAAGGGTGGTCCGCTCTCTGCCAGGGTAAATAGTTAAATAATTTGCGCAAATTTGTCTGAGAACTTGAAGGGCTGCTCCTGAGCGCATGCTCCGCCCCTCCTCCGAGGTGTCATGAAAATCTGCCTGATGGTTTGCTTTTTTTTCTGCACAATCCTCCTGACAAAAGGGCACCCAGACAGCACGGACCGCCACTAAAGCCGATATAATGCGTTGTTTTTTTTTGTCATCCCGCGTTCAACAGATCTGTCACCAAATTTAAGCGTTAAAAGAGTTCAAAAGTTTTCCTTTGCCCCCTCTGCTGATGACAAGAGTGAAAACATAACCTCCTTGGCAAAGATAATCATTCTGCTAAATCTATCCATCGCTCTCAAATTCAATTGTATTCGCCGCGCACGTCGACGCCCGGTTGCGCCGGATGCCGCTGAGGTGGACGGGAACGGACGCAGCAGCGGGGGCGCGCGGCTCGGGTCACTCACAAGTGATTAAAGACGCTCAGAACCACGCCAAAGCTCATGTGGACGACCCCGATGACGACTGACATCTTCATCTTGTAAGAGTTGAGGAAGGACAGCCGGTTCACCGCCATGTTCCATATCTGTTGCAAAAAAACAAACAAAAAAAAAACATCTTTATGAAAGCGATATGAGGGGTGATGATGTCATGACCGTGTTGTCTTGAGCGCATTCACTCACGGGATCGATGCCAAACGGGTACGGTCCAGTAAACACGCCAGTCACATTCGGGTCTAACGTGAGCAAAGCGTTTGATTGGATTGTTTTGTTTCTGAAATGCAAGAAGCACGCGTGTCAGTTAGTCCCCCGGCACATGAACGCGGCACATGCGCTGCGAGTGTGTGTGCTTTGGTATCGGCAACGTACGTCCACTGCTGACTGGTGAACATGGCCTTGACGTTCCAGCCAGAGCCGAATATATTGAGGGATTTGGAGAAGCAGTCGTTGTAAATGAGCCCGGTGTAGACGGAGAAAAGCCCCATCATGAGGATGATGTAGCGCCCGTTGAAAAACGTCGCCCATATCTGAGGGGAGGTGGGGGGACAGAGACGCTTACCTAAAAATAACCCAAAATTTAACCCTGCATTATGGATGGAGGCAGAAACTCATTAACACCTCATTACTGGAGCGCTTCTTCTTCTGCTTCTTTTCCGTCAGCACCATCCAGAGCGCGAAGAGGCTCATTACTGTCCCGTGGCCGAGGTCGCCAAACATCACGGCAAACAGGAAAGGGAACGTGATGATGGTGTAGGGAGCTGCCGAAGGAGGGCGCCGTCAAACGCCGTCGGAACGCAGGTGAAGTCGCAGTTTAAACAGCCGCTTAAAATGTTTATTTTTTTTCTTCTTTACAAGACAGAGTGGTTCTTACCTGGGCTTACCTCGCGATAGTCCCCCACCCCGTACGCCTCCACTATGCTCTGAAACCCACATGTGAATTTGTTGGTTCTTAACAGGGTGGGCGGAGTGTCAGCACTTGGGATGCGGTTCACGAACGACGGAACGGTGGCGTCGCCTTTTCTCTACAAGTAAAAGAGAAAAAAAAGAAAAAAGAACATTTTAAGCAGAATTTGGATTTAAAATACCAATGAAACTTAAGAACAAAATAATATGGGAGAAAGGCAGCTTGATGGAGTTGGGGGCTCCCCCACAAGCGTTTCACTTTATTTATATTGTACCTCATGTTGCATCAAACGCATACAGATCCGAGCGCCTTGCCTAGCGCATTGTGAGCAAGAAAAAACCCGGCGTGAAAACGACCCAAAATGAAGCAGGCGTGAATGCCACATGCAGCCGGAGAAGGAAACGCGAACCATCTAAAACCATTGCATCAGCGAGCAGCGGCGTTGCGCAGAGAGCGGATGAAGACCAGGGATTCATCCAGGATGCTTCCTGCCAATATTCACACAACGGGGAGGGGGAAACACCTCCCTGCATCTCAGCTGCCTTTCATTTCAGACAATGCCAATCAGAGGAGAGGCTAAGTTTCTCCTACGCTTGGATTATTTTTTGGTGGGCGTTGATTGCATGTGGGGAGAAAAAAAAAGCCCAATTTAAAAATGCACATCTACATGTTATTCAAGGCAGCAACCAGCAACTATTCCCCCTAATCTTTTTTATGGAAAACCGACTCGCAATTGGTGGAATGCCGTCTCCGTCGTTCCCACCACGTGTACCAAACGCCTGTGCCTACACCATGCAGCTTGAGCTTAGCAGGTCGGAGCTCCTACAAGCAGCGTGTAACGCCTCACACACCGGACGCTCGGGAGGAGGTCGCAAATCTCGATCACGACACCGTCGAAGCGGCGAAAAAAAGTACGATGACGGAGGCGAAGAGGAGAATAGGAGCGAAGCGAGATCTGCTCGCGAGTCGCTCAGCCGGTGTTACGGCCGGCCAGTAAATTGACTGCGTTTCAGTAAACAGCAGCCGGAGGCATGAAGATGCCATGGCAGCACCAAAAGTCCGTCATCTCATCTTAAAACAAGTCTTTCCCTTCAGATAGCGTAAAGTGCAACCACTTGTGGCCCAACAAAACAACTTAAAGATTTATTAGTATGAAGTGCAGGCTGACTTATGTGCACTAAAATGTTCTTACTCAAAATCGCGGATGAATAACGGTGATAAACTGGAGCAGCCGTGGCCCTATAAGGTCACCGGTTTGATTCCGTGCACCCTGGAGGAGTTGAGGGACAAACCTGCCCCTCCCTCATCATGGCCCACCCCCCACGAATGCTCCCTGGTCGCTGCGACGGCGGCTGCCCACTGCTCTGGTGTGCGTGTATGTGTGTGCGCCCTATGCATGTGGTGTGTGTTCACTGCAGACGGGTCAAATGCAGAGTAATTTCCCTGTTGGGATCGTTTAAATTATGATAAAATAATAATAATAAAAAAAAAAATACAAATCAAAAATTAGGCACAAGTTAAAAACCATTTCAAACATAACCGCGGAGCTCTGATTCTAAAGCCGCTCATCCGCTGGCTGAAAAACCCGCTTCAACACACGCCAACGATCGGTTTCTGTGATCGGCATTCGGACGCGGGTCCAACTACTCGGCTCACCTCACCTCAGCGGCTGCAGTGGGAGCGTCACACCCGGGTTAAACGTGCTAATTTACAATGCTACAATTTCATTTAGCGGGCGCTTTTATCCAAAGCGACGTGCATCTGGGAGACAATAAAACCCGAACAAGATCTGCGGGATGACGTCGGTGTAACGAGCCTACGTCAACGCCGGGGTAACTCGGGGCGACAAACAGACGCCGGCAGCTGCGGGACCAGCATGATTTGTTTCGCTTCTACGGTTCTAAGACGGCAGCGCGCGGCCCTCTCTTGGCCACCTCAGCCACAGACTCCATCCGCCTTCGTCTCGTCACTGCTCAAACATCAATGACGTCACCAGATTAAAAAAAAGAAAAAGAAAGCACGCAGCTCGACCGCTGGCAAGAGGGTAAGGAGTCACTTGCCGACTGTTAACGAGTTTATCCGCGTTTAAAAGCCCCGCATTCAGAAGCTAAATTTAGTGGGAGAGCAGTAGAACGGTTCCTCACCGAGCCCTCCTCTAGCGCCGCCCGCAGGTTCGCCAGGTCACTGACGGGACACCACACCTCGGCGATCAGACACTTGTTGGTGACGTCGAAGCTGCAGAGGTTGAGGATGTGGTAGATTGCCTTCATCTTCTTCACCTGCACCACCCAGGTGTACGCCGACTCCGAGGCCTTCTGCAGAACCTGCCTCAGGTAGTCCTCGGTGCGGTGCAGCACCTGCGGGAGACACCGGTTACCGAGCGCTCGCCGAGAATGAGGGCCACCGTCTCACATGTTGCCCTGGTCTTCGCGGTCCATACGTTGTTCAGGTCCTGGATGCGCGTCCTCAAGCTGTCCAACACATCCGCCCTCTCCTCGTCGTTCTCAGGGTGCGGATAAAGATGGCAGTGGTAGCTGTGGACGGCAAAGACAGAGACACGCGCATGCTAGCCACTGGGAATGATAGGTCAAGGAATTCAGGGAGGAAGCTGGACCGCGATGATGGCGTCCTCACCAATCGCAGATCTTTTGGACCTTCTGTCCAATCTGGTCCCCCCAGAAGGAGATGAGAAACACAACACTCTTGCTTATCTCACCCTGAAACAACAACGATCGGTGCCGTTACGATTAGGCAAAAGGGAGAGCAGCCATCACCTAATAACGGCGGTGGTTAAATAGTTTGTGTCCCGTTCAAACGCTGAGTGAATGCGGTTCGTCTCAGTTCGAGTCAGCTAAAAATCCCCCCACAACTCGTCACGTATTTCTGCCTCAAAAACAGTCGAGTGGAAATATGATGAGTCACCTTTTTGCAGAGTCGCCCAACTACACCAGTGAAAAAGCAAACACAGAAATGTAAAGGGTTGTTAGAACTACTTTTCTTCATCCACTGCTCGATTCACTGGCTTTCAAAGAAAAAAATAAAAGCAATTTTTTTTCCAACCTCCCCTAGCATTTCCTGTCTCCGCCATGAAGCACGTTATTCAACTCACAGTGTCGAGATCGGCCAGATTCTCATCCACTTCTGCGTAGCTGAGGATGGTGTAGCCCTTGCACACCCTCCACAACATGCGCTCAAAGGCCTCAACTTTCACCCGCTGGATGAGACCCGACACAAACCTGCAGCCGGGAGAGATTCATTCCTTCAGGATCGTGGCACCACACACACACACACACACACACACACACACACACACACACACGCACACACACGCACACACACGCGCACACACTTTTCAAAGGTCGGGAAAATGGCGCGTGCATCGCAGCTCACCCCAGCTTGGCTCCGAGTCTCTGCATGCTGGTGCATCCCGTCACCGAGTCGGTCTCCATGGTGGGGAACTCTTCATACTGGGGACCAAGAGCCTCATGCTAATTATGAAAAGGAACACGTTTCATTCGTGACAGCTTACGTTAGGCAGCTCCATGCTTCCACACAAAGCCGAGGGCCACGAGGGCGTGCTCATCCTCACAAACATAGGCGTAGACATCCCTGATGCTACTCCCTGTATCCTCTTTTTTAACGCGGCGCCCGACTCGCAACGGCTGCATTGTTACCGCTAATCAAAACTCAGCAGCAGTTCCACCTCCGTCACCCGGGGGGGAAACCAAACGCGTCAGCGCCGGCACGGAAACGAGACGCTGCAAGGGGAGGTGACGTGGCGCCTGCTGGCTGAGACGCGGCCGAGACCGACTGGCCGTGTGTGTGTGTGCATGAGAGACACAAATGAGCCACCGGGCATCTCAAGAGAAACACACTCACTCTCGAGCGGCTGTGTATAAAGGTCCGCGTGATCTTCAGCATGTGCGTGTACTCGGTGAGCTCCCGGAGGTTCCGTCGCAGCTTCTCCTTGTTCCTCGCCACCTCGCTGAGCTCCATCTCCAGCCTCTGGAGCTGCTCCTGCACATCATCACGCACACAAACACCTCAGGCCTCAGTCTGGATTTCGGCTGCTAATCGGGCACGTGAAGCGGCGCGCGGGCGAGACGACGGCGGTAGCTGGCGTGTAAATCTGAAACACTTGCAACAGCGGCGCTACCTGTCACGGCGTGTTAATCACATGCAGATGAGACGAAGAGAGTAAACAGTTTTTACAGCCGCCAGGCATGAAGCACACCAAAGCAAACACATTTAAATCCGAGAGATACATGATATGTATATATACGCTACCGGTCCCATCTGTGGAAGCATTTATTCCAGCTAAACAAATTTGTCAAGGCACTGACATATTTCTCATTTCTTGAGAGCGTTTGGTCTGGTGCGTGCAAATGTCACATCCTGTTTTTTGAACTCAAAACTGAGCATGCTGAGGGGAACACAGGAACCGGCATATTCAAGGTTGCTGCTCAGATGCATCATCAACTCTGTTACACAGCAGTCAACCCGAAATAAATAAATTACATAAATAAAGATATGCAATTATGGAAAATATGCACCTGTTATGACGTTACTTGACAGGAGAGCTGCACGACTTACAGCATGCGCGAGGCATCTTAACAACGAGCCTGCGCCCTTCCTGCATCGTGTTAGGAACTCACGTGCAGATCTGTTTTTGCCTCGTTCCTTCCATGAGCACAATGTGTCTGTTAAAAAAAAATGATAATTTAAAAAACACACAACACACTCACCATGATCTCCAGGACTTGTCTCGGGGGCGGAGCCAGCGGACTCTCATCTTCTTCAGGCACAGCTATGTTAGCCTTCTGAATCTCCCTCAGAAGATAACCTGTCCACAAAACAAATCTGATGGTCATCATATTATGACCACTGCATGTTTACCATAGAATTTACTGCAACAGCCCTGCGATAGTGAATTTCTATTGAATCTATTTGCGAGAGGCGTTAACATATTCTAATGGTTGTTAAAGGGACTGTAATTTGTGATGCTGTTGACTTGTACCTGTTATACTGAGAGGTGGCCCTAATACTGTCAGAACCAGAATATATATGAAATACTTTATTAATCCCAGAAGAAACTGTATGATCCCACTCACAGCTGCTCCATGTCAGCATAAATAAATATAAGATACAGGAAGGGAGTGCCAAGATATAACAAATATAACATTAGAGAATAGATTTTTGGAGGGGGGGGGATAGAAATTGCCCCAATATGAAAAGTATGAACAACATCCAAACAAATCAAATCAAAAGAAACAACATTAATTGGAGGGGAGATGTACAGTGGTTCTTAAAAGAGAGACGTGTAACAGACACTAGTACTATCAATATGATGAAATGCTAAATATTGCTATGTGTATTTGCTGCAGTTACATATTAGAATTATTGAGTTTAATGGCCACAGGCAGGAATTACTTCCTGTGTGGTTCAAGGGGTGCATTTGGGCGGAACTGAAGCGGCTCCTGTGATTGGCGCGTATGAGTGGAGCGACCAAAATATTAGGAACACCTGTCAGCGTTGCCGGGCGCAGTTCGACAGCACCGCAAATTTATCATTTATCAAACATCTCATAATTCATTGCAGGGCTGTTGCGTCATATTCTATAGAGAACATGCAGCGGTCATGATGTCATGGCTGCCCGGTGCAGACGTCAGATGAGGCTGCACTTGCAGGTAAGATCGAGCCCACTGAGGTGACCGTTTGTTTTTGTTTTTAATGTTTTTTGGTACATCGCAATCTAAAGCTGCGCATGCGCCGTCGCGGCTCCCAGGTGCCGCCTTACCCAGGATCCTCTCCATCTCCTCGCATCGCTTGATCTCGCTGACGAAGCGCCGCTGGAAGGAGCTGACGCTGGGGTTGAGCTGCAAGCGGAGAGGAGCGCGTCGGGTCAGGTGACTGCAGGTGACCGCGCCAGCCAATCAGCGGCCACGAGCGAGAGCCGTAAATAGTGCGGCTCGGCTCCCGCGGGCCCGTCTCCACCGAAACACCGCGGCGCGCGGCGCCGGGGATGTAGAGAACACGACACATGGCACATTATCATGACAATTTGTTTTTTTTTTGTCTCCACAGGAAGGAGAGGTGGGATGCGGTAAAGTTGGTCATTCTGTTGTTTAGAATAAATAAACAAATAAACAAATAATCAATCAAATAGAACATTTAAGAGTCCAGCGAGTTACTTACGTCTCGAAACTCGACCAGCCCCAGTTCACCGAGCCCGCTGATGCAGTCGTACTCGGAGCCGGACTGCAGGAACAACTGCGCCAAGCACATCTCCTCACTCCGGAACACCATCTTTATCTGCCGGCCCGCCCGCCCGCCTGTAATCTGCCTGTAACCCTCTTTAACCTAGACGACGACGACGACGAGCCGGTCACCGCGGACGACAACGCACCGCATCACCGAATCCAACCCACCCGCTTTGCGTGGCTCTTTTACAAACCCCCCTTAACCAATTAACATCCGCCAGAAGATTAATTAGCCCGCGGTCTATTAATGTTGACGATTGTCAGACGGGAGATGATCCTCATCCTCGTTTTTTTTTTTTTTTCTCCTTTTTTCTTCGACCTTCAGACACGGTCTACTTAACGCACACGGCGCCAAAGTAAAGGCGGGGAGCTCCCTTATTGCACCTTTTGCGTCGAGCGATGGTGGCGGAGAAAGGCGTCATCCCGCAGGCTCGCGAACACCTGTCATTACACCGGGGGGAAAAAAAACCCACGGTAACTACGCAACGCCAGGCGGGCCGAAGCGGGCTAAAAAAATAAAAATAAAAAAAAGAAGATGAAGAAGAAGAAGAAGAAGTGGCCTAAAAGACCGACGGTCAAGCCGCCGCTGCAGACGAGCCGGGACAAAAGCCGCCCGGCGCGTAGAAAAGGGGGGAGTCGGAACGGGGCTACGGCCTTTATTCGCGACGTGTCGCCCGGCAATTGACACTGATTGCGTCCGCGGGTTGCCACGTCCGCCGCATCCCGCGGAAGGTGCGTCCGCGGTCGGGTCCGCGAGTCGAGACCCGTGGGAAGCGCGTTCGGCTCGATTTAGGCGTTCCACCGGCGACGCGCGTTCGCGTCTTTCTGCGTTAAAAAAAAAAAAGAAAAAGAAAAAAAAAAACGGCCGCTAAACTGGCCCATGTGATGACGCGCACGTCAAACCAGACTTCACGAAAATAAAATTATTTATATATATAACGTTTTAATTCCAAAAGAATCTATTCAGCCTTTTTTTCTCCGGGGGAAAAACCCACAATTTTATTATTATTATTATTTTTTTGGTCTACGCACTTTTCTAAATATCGTTCTGCGCTCTCGAATGACAATTTGAAAAGGGGGGATAGTTTGCAGACCAGGCAACCAGCGCATCTCTTTATACGGTTCCATCACTGAAAGCGGGCCGACCATCTGCTCTTTGTGTGAAAATGGGAATATGTGTATCATATTAAATGTTAAATTAAAATATTTTCAGCAGACTAATTGTACTGGCTGATTTTTTTTTTATTAAACTCTGGCTACATTTCGGTTGTTTTAACCCCTTATATTGTGTTCAGCTCAAATTTGACCCCAAACACCACAGATGTCATTATAGTTCATGTTTAGATTAAAAAAAAGCAATTTCTTTGATTTCTGTGCTCTAATATTAGTCGATTAAACTCCTTTAATATACTTACCCACTGTCTTCAGGAAATATGCGTGAATTTAAAATAGTTGATATATTGTAAAATGAAAGGTCTGTAGGGCCAAAAAATAACCCCAAACAACTAAAAGTGTTTACATGGATGTAAGTGCTTAGTTAGCCATCAGGTGAAAAACAATATTGATGAATAACTTTTTTTTTTTAGTATCTTCAGCCAAGTTAAATCACAGGTCAAATTTCACCTACTGACAATGAAGATGTGGGCAGCTTTCTAACACATTAGGAGGTGATTACGAGGGGACGGGGGAGATATGCAACTGTACCATAAATGTACACGACACTCGAGGCTTTAGAGGTCTGGATGAAGCCGGTTTCTCCAATTATTCTTCATCTGATTTTTCGTTAAACAAGAATGCATCAAAAACACACCTGATTTGGGTGTCACAAATATTTAATCGTGTGTTGTCAAATCAATGTTATAAAAATTCAACATTTGAACACACTCTAAATTTTCTCTTAACACACATGAACAGGCGGAGCCGGGAACCCCAGAACGAAAACGCAACACAAACTTAGGATGATGATGATGATGATGCAGCTGAGGAAGCAGCCCACGGTCGTGTCTCCCCCGGCACATTTTTGAGCATTGAAATAAACCGTTGGTACAGTTTGTAGTCACCTTCGTGCATTCGCAGCGAGCGCATCAAATGCACAGCGTCACAGTCTGGACCTTAAGGCCTCAGAGTCTGAGCCAGCCGGTTGAGCTCCTGCGACAGCGCCGTGACCGTGGCCAGGACCCGCCGCTTGTCCCTCTCGTCCAGCCGGGCTTCACATCGCTGAGAGAATTTATCCGGGTGCCACAGCACCTGCTGCTTCCGGAGCGCTTTGCGGAACTCGGCGTCGTTCTTCCGGTCCACCCCGTGCAGCATGGCGTCCACCATCTCCCGGGCCGTGCCGTTTGGCGCCGGCCAGGGAATGTCGCCGTATCTCAGGGTCGAGCTGCCCGCTGAGGAGCCACCGTGGAAGGTGCTTGCGCACCTTTCCTCGTAGCGGCGCTTGTTGCGCTGCTGGATCTCTTCCTCCTTGCGCACGGCCCGCGCCAAATACTCCTCGTGCTCCTTCTGCAGCCTTTCGTTCAGCTCCTTGGAGCTTTGCTGCTCTTGGTCGCACCGTCCATTTCCCATTTTGCTCCATCTGGCCGTCAGTCTCGCGGCCTCCGCGTCCTTTTTGCTGAAATATTCCCTCCTGATACGATCCGCCCAGTCCCCGAAGTCTTCCTCGTCATCGTCGAGTGGAAGAAAATCGTCCGCTGTGGAACAAACGCAGCAGGGTTCCCATTAGCAGAGAGGGCCAAAGTCGGCGTTTCATACTCAGTTTTGGCGCGCAAATATTACCGTCAAAAACTCCAAAGGTTTCGCAGAATTCATCCTCGCATTCGGCAAACAGCTTCTCCTCCCACTCTTTCTCCGGGTCCGGTTTGGGCGGATGCCTCATGTATGCTGAGGACTGATGAAAAATGTGAGAGAACGATAAACGAGTGTGTTCTGCTTATGCGCCCTTCTCTGTCCGCGCAGTGATAGTAATTTGGGTGTCTGACTAAAAATGTAAAATATTAAGACTCTGCGATGGGGAGTTTGAACTGACGTGTTGAAATTAGAGCAAAACTGACACTAGATTTTTGGAGCTCATACCGATATTTGGGGGTAAAATATTTCTTTTACAGATATATCTGCCGATACACACATATAAAATAGATAGCTAGATATGCAACAATCGAAGTCATGTCCTTTCATGTAGACTCACCACAATGTCTGCTTATCTGGGATTCATGCTGCGACGAGTGCAGCCCTCATCCCCCATCTAAAGCAGGACCTAATATTTTCATAATTTTGACTAGTAAAATGTAGTGGGTGGTGCACCAGTTACTGCAACAATTGGAAAGGGTAACTGTGGCAACCTTTGGAAAGAGGGCGCACCCTGCTGGAGAACATCTGCCACTACGAGAAATAAATGTTTATTATCCTAAATGCAGCCGAACTTAATTTATGTCAGCACTTATCAGCCATTTTCCCGCAGAAACCAACATGGTTGCAGCGACATGCAAATATTGGCCAAAAGCATCAGCCAGCTTATCCGCCAGTCAGGCTTTTAGTAGAAGTAAAATTGGGGCCCTATCAGCAACTCTTCCACGCAGAAGGATCGACCATCCGATAAATTGGTCGGGAGCTGGTAGATATAAGACCCGAAACTTGAGGGAATGCGAAAACAGTGACGATCTCACCGATGTTTCTTTCATACGCAGATAAACAAATTCATTACAATTTCTTTAAGGAGGTCACTGTACTTGTGAGCAAGACATGCGTTTGCTCAACTGAGAAACACACTTGCCAGCGCTGTCTGGGGGTCGATAACTGTGCAACGGTGACTTTTTGTCAAAACCACATCAAATGCGTCATCAGTTTAAAAAGCAACGATGGCGATATTTGTGGCAAGTTAAAATCAGACTATCATACTGCATTTTAGTCGTTTTTTTCTTGCTGGTTAGCGGTTATACGTACACACCTGCTAACTAGTGATCGCCGTTTGCAGTTTGAAGACATATTTGGGATTTTTTGATGGTTGGACAGACAAAGAAAGCAATTCCACAAACGGAAACGGCTGTTGAGCATTTCACCTCTCTTCTGACTCACTGATAAAAGTGATCAGTCTTGTAAGTTGTAACTATACATTTCCTTCTTAACAAAAAAAAACAGCAATGAAACCACAACTTTTGTATCTAAATACCTCTGGGGGTTCCATGGATAGCAGCAGCTCCTGGGGCGTGATCCCAGCGCTGTTGTGAGCGTACATAGCCTCTGGACAGTTCTTCTTGAGGGGCACAACCAGGTCGTCGTAAGCTAAAACAAGAACGAATAAAGCATCGAGTTAAATAAGAGTGATTTACTAAAAGGCTTGTCTGCCTGCCCGTCTTTCCTTCCTTACCCGTCTTTCCGTATTTAACAGCCCTGCGAGCCGCGACGTGCAGCGCCGTGTCTCCATTGCGGGCCCTGCGGAGAACATCGGCTCCGCGCTTCAACAGCAGCCGCAGCACAGCGTCGTCTCCCAGGCAGCAGGCCAGGTGCAGCGGGCCCCTCTGCCTCTTACCTCGGGAGAAGTTCAAATCCAGGTCCCGGTGCTTCCTCAAGTACGACTTCAGTTTAAACAGACTACCGTCCTCCACGTATTGCCAGACCCGCTTCTGTTTTTTAGACGACATGCCGAGAGCTCCGAGGTCGCTCTCCGTTTAGCTGTTAGCTAAGCCGGGCGGGCCTCGGCGTTGCTAGCATAGCAGGCTAATTCAGTCCGTCGTTGCTGGACTTCCGGAGTCAACAGCAGCGCGGGCGCCAAGGTTCCGGGCGCACCGCGTTTCCGACGACGTCACTAGATGTCAGCATTGGCTCGGTTACTCAATGTGCCGCGTTTGGTGACTCAGCAGCAGCAGCAGCGGTGGAACATGACCGAGAGCGTGCACGCTATCATTTGATGTTTCCACCTTATCACGTCACACAGCACGGTCGATTGGGTGACACAGCAAAAAAAAACAAAAAAAATATTAGGCTTGGCAACATCAAAGCATGTGCAATAATTAAAATGAGAAAACACTTTATATTGTGGTTTAAAAGGCATTGAAACGTTTTAGAACATCACAGAGATCATTGAGTCTTTTGTATGTTTTGCTGAATCACTACTTTGCTTATTTGAAGCTACAGAAACTTCAACTATCAAAAGGACATTTATTTTTCCATTCAAACCTTTTAATTTTAGACTTGCAATATTTTTCTTTTTAAAAAAATTTGCCTGAAATAATTATATATCTCGAGTTTATGACATCATGCTGTGTAGTGTATGGTATTATCAGTATTGGGCATGCTACTTTAAAAAAGTAATTAGTCATTGTTACCAGTTACTTCTCCCAAAAAAGAGAGTTAGTAACTTAGTTACAGCATGATGAAAGTTA
>CAAKHG010050035.1:77736-96176 GCA_901007715.1 Dactylopterus volitans | reverse complement strand
ATTCCCCCCCCCCCCCCGCTGATTGCTTGTTCCGGAGGACAATTCATGCCTGTGCACGAATCGCCATCAGCCGGGAAAAAAATAAATAAAAAAAAGCCGCTGGCGGGTTTAGTGTGAAGCGCAGCAATAAGTCGTCCCCACAGAGGGCATTATTGAATCTGTGTAGGGTTAGGCTGATTTATTTTAATGGTCATGTTGGGAGGCTGTAATTTGTGGCGCTTCTGAACCGTCCCTGGTGATTCATGCGAGCGGGACGCATCGGCGTGCATACATGTAGCACCCAGAGAGTCGGGCTCGCCGGCATTTCCCTGGAACCTGAACAGAGCTGATCGCAGAGTCTTTCACTAAATCCGTAAGGTAGCGGGTCTAAAAACTATTAACCATACGATGAGGCATGAATCCGAATCTGAAATTAGTCAAGGTCGTTTACAAATCAGGGATAAGAAGATGAAAACAGCATCTGGAACGAAGCCCCTCTGCAGCCCAAGTAGAAACACCGCCGACCGAAAAAAGCAAATACCTGTCAACATCGCGCCGCCATGCTAGCAGCCCTGAATGCTAAAAGCTCCCAGTTGGGCTGCGCAATAAGTGTTCTATAAATAAAATCCTCAATTCCAATAATAATAAAATTGCTTTCTGTAGAATTAACTAGAAAAAACTATAAGGAAATAGTTTTTGTTTTTATTTTGACAACAAATATACACTGCAATGCAGTTTTAGGTTGAATTGTAACTGAAGCTGTCAGAGCGAGGTGTCGACACATTTGAACGATTGTTATTGGGACTGTAATTTAATATTATGTCACACCAATGCCCAAATGACCAAAATATTAGGGACACCTCTGAGTATAACCCGTTATAACCCATGCTAAAGTGCCCCTCAACTTTTGGTCATCCCACTCATATGCATTAGGCTGACCAATATATTAGGGACCCCTCCCAGTGTAACCCAGTACAGTCCAACAGCGTCACAAACTACAGTCCCAATAACAATCATTCAAACATGTCAACACCTCTCTCACACACATTCAATCACAATTCAACTTAAAAATCATCCTGAAGGAAGAACTGATTGCAGGGCTGTTGTATTATACTCTATGGTGGACATGCGGCGGTCGTAATGTTATGGCTGATTGTATGTATACGCTATATTGGTGCTGATAATACTCATTTTGATCTTGTGTCTTAAATTGCAGCACAAAAACATAAAAGCTGCCTCCGCCCTGGAATGCACGGGGCACGCCGACTCCTCATTCACGTACCATTCCATATCACACATGATCATTAGAATACATGAAAATATCAGGTGTAGGTGCAAAAAAAAAGAAAAGAAATTGACCTAATGTGCCTAATGTGGCGCACCGCCGCCGTTGGAGGCGCAGTCTCCCTTCTGTGTTGAGACTACGGAGCTCCCATCATTTTGTAACCCTCGTAGCTGTGTGACATAACTGTCAGCGCAGAACAGCGCCGCATCCGTGACGACGCTACAGAGAAACGGTGCACCGAATGTTAGCTGCCGTTTGCTTGGCGTTTTAGGCGCCCCTGCCCCCCCCCCTTTTTTTTCTTTTCTTGAAATTGCAGCTGGCAGCGCTGCACACTTGTCCCGCTCGGCTGCCTGTCACCTCCTGAGACGCTGCAGCAAAGCCGCCTCGCTGCCGCCTTTAGATGCTCCAGCGTCGTGCGGATGAAAGCGTCCGGCGGGAATGAGCGGATGCAAATCTGCGCGTAAGCTGCATCCCCGCATCCAAGGGACCCGCGGGAAAACCGTCCAACTGGCTTAGGGCGATGGGGTTCTGAGGCTGAAGCTTCCTGCCGCACACGGGTTTCACCTCAACACGCCGCTGGCGGAGTCGGTGGCGTCCAGCGCGATGCAGCCATTTTGCAAATCATAGATGCGATTCGATTTAGGATTGGCAAAATGAAGCCACGATGCGGTGCTATCACGATACCTGCAGTGTGACAGTATTGTAACTCAACGGCAATTTATGCTGCCAAGAACCAAGGTGAGGGGCGTTGGGGGTGGGGGGTCGCCTTCAGGAATCAGATCTAGATGATTGAGGAGACTTTTTTTCTTTCCAGTGAGCATTAGGCTTGTCAGGGCGCCTCATCAATCCATCCATCCACCCATCCATCCATCCATCAATCCATCCAGCCATCCATCAGGTTCTGGGTCTGTACTATAAAAGTTGCAGCGAGTCTGAGGTCACCGTGTTTGGTCCTTGTCAAGCGGAACATTAAAACCGCTGCATGTTCGCCACAGAACATAACGCAACGGCCCCACATTCAGTTCCCTGAAGTGTCTCTAATATTCTGGCTGACCCACTCATGTGCGTTAGGGTGACCAAAATATTAGGGACACCTCTCAGTGCAACAAGTCCAACAGCGTCACAAACTACAGTCCCAATAACAATCATTCAAACATGTCAACACCTCTCTCACACACGCTGTTGTATTATACTCTATGGTGGACATGCGGTGGTCGTAATGTTGTGGCTCATTACTGTATATTTTAGTGTCTTTCTTGTTGTATTACTTTTGTATTACTACTTTACTCTTAAATTTGTAGTCTCTCATTTACACATTTTGTCAAACTCGTTGGGACTTCATTTGAAACAATTCACCCGTTGCATGTGGTCTCCGTCTGGCTGGGTGCCGTTGGCCATGACGTAACTTTAATTCCCGGTTCCCGTGCGCGCGGTTCCTCGACGATCGCGGGGTTACGCGCAGCCTGGCTGAAAAGGGAGTGTTTAAAAATTCAATTTCATGGCAAAGTAAATCTGTCTTTGGCATTCAGATGTTTTCCAAATTGTGGTTCCAGGGTTGTCTGAGCTGCTTTGGGAGGTTTCCAAGGAGCCTTAAAAAAAACAAAACAAAAAAAAAAAACAAATTTAATTTGATCCCCCCCTCAAACGCCCCGTTCACCATGAATGACTCCATTCATCTTGTGTCTCACTCTGTCAACAATGTAGACAACCAAATTAAATCAATCAGCTGAGCTAAGTACACACACACACACACACACACACATAAATGAAAGTAGCAGTTTTTAGTTCAGGTTGTGCTTTCTGAGCCAAGGTTAAGTTGGAGGACAGACACTGGACACAAAATCTGAAGCGGGATTATGTGCAAAGCGAGACTGTACATGGTGGACTAGCTGGCCTGGTTCTGCCCCTGGTTCTGCCCCTCATCCACTTGAGGTTGAGGTTTTTTTTATCATTTTGGTTTGTGGATGGACTGAAAGCATGAGGCCTGATTATCCACTTTCTCGAGTTGACTCGAGTTTATGATCTGCCTTGACCAGTCAATTATAGTCAGCGCCTGCGTAGCTCATCGAAATGTGAAGTTCCTGTAAAGCACACAGGTCAGGAGGTGGCTCCCAGTGGAGCCCCCTGTCTTGGGTAGCAGCGGCAGCGCCGCAGTGGCGGCCAGATGTGAGACGTGCGAGGCACAGCCAGCTGGAGCTGCGTGTGGAACGCCAGCTAGCATTAGCAGGTAGCCTCATCTGTCCATCCTATCACGCATGACCAAAAAGGCTCTGGGGTAAGGATGTCGCATCTTGCGTGGTTTTCACCAGCATCTTACTGTCACGGCACTGATGATGACCTCATCGGCTGAACCCGGGTGGAGGCGGCGCGCCGTAGGTCATGAAGGCGGCACGCTCCGTCGCGCTGCTTCTTCTGTACCTTTCACAATAAAACATGGCGATGAAAAGATTTGATGTTTATAGTTTTACTCTTGAGGGGAGAAAAAAAAAAAAAACAAGATTAAAACTGTAAATTGAGTTTTACGTTTTGGCCGTATCGCCCACTTCCGCCAACATGCTAAACGGTTATTAATATGCCAGAGTGCCATATGTGTGGTTTTTATTTTAATTTCAAGCATGAACGTTGATCTGCCCGGGATAACCGCAGACAGACGGTCGTAGAAGGGCCTTTTCCCTTTTATATTTATGGCATAATTATTCCAACGACCTGTTGCAATGCAGTTTGAGCGGGTGCCATTTTGGAGCCAGGCCCCCTTCGAGCGCTCCAGGTTGCCACGGTTGCAAGCCGCTGCGATGCATTCAAGTGAGTGCCGCGCCGTGGTAAAAACGGCGCCTGAACGCAGACCTGGACGCGGTGAAAGTTTCTGGCGGTGCAGTGGCACCTCTGAAGGCTCTGCAGGGAGAGACTTTAACGTCAGAAACAGACGGCGGGAAAAGATGCGTCGCCACGCCAGCCGCGAACGTGTCTCCGGTCATTGTTCCCTGCCACGGCGCTTGAGCCACGAATGGGAACGGAGGCACGCAGTCCACCATGGGACCTGCTTTTGGGAAATGGTGGGCTTGAGGGGAACCAAGTAAAAGATAAATAAATACACAAAAAATGGGCGGACCTCAGCATGCGAGTGTAGCACAGCCTGGAAAAAACAAAAACAGGCTCCACGCATGCTAATGCGGTGTTTTCGGGCTAAAGAGGCCTCATAAAACATCTCAGAGGGGGTTAAGCGCAAACGTCTAACAAATTTGTTTCTCGAAACTAATCAAGGCTGTGCGGCGGGAACATTGCCTCTGATTGGCTGCACGCGCACGCCGCCGCCGGAGAAATTAAGACGCATTAAAACCTCAAAGTCACAGCGGGCCGGCTGCCGTTATTACCGCTCTCACAATCTGAAGAGGTTCTTTCACCGGCGAGACGCTCGGCATCTCAAAAGCAAAAGGCTAAAGGCTAAAACAAGCAACGGCAAAAAGGACTAATTGGAAAAGTGCTATTTAATATCATAAGAGGAGCACGCTAATTTTATTACCTTAAAACAAACTGTTAGCATTTTGGTTTCGCTTCCAGAATGAAGCTGCTGGCATGGAGAGCTGTTCAAAGAGCACGGTTCCACGTTCTCTAATAGAGACAAATGATGGTTGAATTGACGATATGATGTAAGATTTACGACCGAAATAAGTTAATGTGGCTCAAACAAAGCCGGCCGCTCAACGAAGGGCAAGAACGACGGAGGATGGATTATGCGACACGTGAGACGATTTCTGGAGACTCGTGTTTCACCGCGTTTGTCTGAAGCTTGTGGTGTTTTTTTTAGAACCTTTGGCAGTTCTCCCGAGAACCTCTATTTTCAGCTTTGATGAATCACCCTTCCAAACTCCCCCCAGGACCATTTAAAACTAGCCGAGGGCCGGAGCACGGGAATCGGCTTTGCTGGTATCAGCGCCGTTATTGATTCTCCATATCGGTCCCATTCTTTATTGACCCCCCCCTCATCGATTCCTGATCAATTTTCCTTTGTGGAGGAAAAAAAAAACAAAACAGCGGAACCTGCCTGCTCGGCTGCGATATCACTGCAACACAGGATGTCGAGCAGTTTGGAATATGAAGCCCTTGTTGTGTTGGAAGACGTTTAGGTATATATTTCCTCCCTACAAGGGCCGGCTGGATAATCTGTATTGTCGCCAAACAACAGAGAAAAGGGAACAACAACAACAACATTCCGGTTTTGTCGCTGCACGGATACGCAGAAGCGCCTCAAAATAACCGAACAACCTCCTGCCAGGACTTAGCACACCGCTGCTTTCAAATGTGCAGATCCTAATTAGCTGCACGCTTCGCGGCAACGACGGCCCGGGGCGAGAATGGCGGAATCGAGTCAAAATTAGCTATCAATTTTCATGAACATAAGCAGCCCGAACTCAACACTATTAAGCAGGAAAAGGGCTGAAATGTGGCAGGGAGCGAATCAATCAGCGGTTTTAATTGGGAGCGCAGATGAGGCCCCGCCCCCTGGACCGCGTCTTCGCCTCCGCTGGTTTCCAGCAGCCTGCACACGCAACTTTAAAAACAAAACATTGCATTGATTGAACGACGCTTAACCTCATTGTGTGTGCGTGTGTGTGTGTGCTGTGTATCGCCCGTCCCGGCAGGCAAAAATGGGGAAACAGAACAGCAAGCTGACCCCCGAGGTGATGGAGGACCTGGTGAAGAACACGGAGTTCAACGAGCACGAGCTGAAGCAGTGGTACAAGGGCTTCCTGAAGGACTGCCCCACCGGCCGGCTCAACCTGGAGGAGTTCCAGCAGCTCTACGTCAAGGTGAGGCCCCGCCCACTCACCCTCGGGGCCGCGCGTTAACGCGTGCGCGCGCGCGGTTACGAAACGGCATACGTGCGCCGACCAATAATGGCGCTTTATTGATTACAGTGGAACTGTTACAGTGTGAATGGAAAGAATTTAAGTGGAACAGTCAATCTGAGTTCAGCAGAGAGGATGCAGCGGTTCCCGGAGTGTAAAAAAAAACCAAAAAATAATCGATCAAATGGATGGCCTGCACGTACATATACTGCAACGGTACTGCCTAATCCACCAAAGAGCAGCCGGGACTTTTCTGTCGAGCTGAACTGGTTCTCGGCCCGCCTCTTTAAGCTAGCTGCACGTGACAGGATTTTTTTTTTTTTAAATCTTCACCGATTTTCTACACACACATGCGGGGAGAAATTCCTGTAGTGTGTGTGCAAGTGGAGGAAGGTGAATCCAGGCTCAGATCTGATCCCTATATATATATATATATATATATATATATATATATATATATATATATATATATGGAAGGGTTTTTTCTACTTTTAGTAGATTTAATAAGATTCATTCAAAGGCGCTACATGTGGGGGGAGGGGAGGGTGTGAGACCTGCGCAGGTCTACAGGCGATTTTCTTGACCTCACATCCCTCCCCTCCCCCTTTTCCTCCGCCGTGCACCATCGACCTTGAGACCTTGCGCAGAAGGTCAGTCGCAGAGGCACCTCAAGGACTGTGTATACCACACCGTCTCCAGGATTATTTATCGAAGCAGGACGCGGCAGGGCTCGGTTCCAGGCGCCACGACAACGGATCTGAGCGTCCCCCTTTCTGCAAACGGCAAATGTCGGTCTTCTGTTTTATGACAAATTAGCGTAAACACTCCAAAAACCAACCGAGTCCGATGCCTGGAAACACGGGAGGGTATGAAAACTTGTGTGGCAAAATGCATTGTGTTTTTTTTTTTTTTTGTGTTTGTGTGTTTGGGTCACCTCGTGAATCGCCAGCGTTAAGCCCCCCCCCCTCCACCCCCCCCCACCCTTACTTTGGCGGACTGGCCGCCGCGCTCTCATTTGTCCCCCCAGTATCCGGGCAGAAAACCAGCGGCGGGGCAGATATCAGAGAGGTTCAGATGATTATCTCCTCATGCTAATATGTCGCAGACCATATCTCATTACCTCTGACGGCGCCGTGTGAAATTATTCAATGATTTATTCATTCAGTCTGATGAACGGTAATGAATTTAGAAATGGAGAGACGTTATGGAGCCGCTATAAATAGAGACGGATGCTAATATAGACTCTGATATCGAGTGCTGCCAGGTCTGCCTCTACTATTATTACAAATATTAATTCAATTAGGAATATCCACTGCTATCATTTCC
Organism: Dactylopterus volitans; assembly: GCA_901007715.1. Classification (NCBI taxonomy): domain Eukaryota; kingdom Metazoa; phylum Chordata; class Actinopteri; order Syngnathiformes; family Dactylopteridae; genus Dactylopterus; species Dactylopterus volitans. Next base: position 88,739 of record CAAKHG010050035.1, on the reverse strand, counting down.
AGCAATGGTAACAGTGGATAATTAATAGAGGCTTTTCTTCTTCTTTTTTTTAAAATTTTTTTACACGTAGTGAAGGACCAGGCTGTAACCGTGACACTACTGTGGGTGTTACATAATTCAACAGTTTCGAAAAAAAATAATTATATACACATTTACTGATCATCACTGTAATTTCTGATGCTGTATTGGCTTATATGGGGCTATACGGAGGTGTGTCCTTAATATTTTAGTCACCCTAATGCATATGAGTGGGGTGACCAAAATATTAGGGACGCCTCCCAGTGTGACCCAGCACAGTTCAACAGCGTCACAAATTACAGCCCCAATTACAACCAATCAAATATGTCAGCCCCTCTGATTGGTGTATAAAGATGTATGCACCAATCAGCCATAACATTAAAACCACTGCATGCTAACCATAGAATATAATGCAACAACAGTGCTGGGCTATACGGAGAGGGGTCCCTAATATTTTGGTCACCCTAACTCATAGGTGGGATGACCAAAATATTAGGGACCCCTCTGCGTCTAACCCGGCACAGTCCAACAGCGTCACAAATTACAATCCCAATATCAATCATTCAAATATGTCAACACCTCTCTCACACAGAATCACTCAGTAAGAATAAATGATTACAGGGCTGTTATTATATTTTATGGTCAACATGCGGTGGTTTTTGATGCTGTGGCTGATCGGTCGTATATTCCAGTGGCCCTTTGTCACAATAACGTGTGATTAATGAATTTGGGCGTGGAAGCTAAAAGCCCGTTTTCGCCGTCAGATCAGCTCTAATTTGCTCTTCGCGCTGGATGACCTCAGCGCCGGGCCGGCTCTCCCGCGCGCCGTACGCTCTCCAACTTCTGAGGAGTTCGCGTCCCGCCGCGCGTTGCTGAGCGCTGTAATAATAGGCATTAATCTTTTATCGCCGATGCCGGGAAATGCCAGAGGGTGCTTGCCGTTTACATAAGATGCGCCGGGGCACTTTGGCCAGAAGTGTGCTTCCTCTGAATGCCAGTGGAGCTCACGCATCAGCTGAGGGGAAGAGAGGAGGCAGAGAGAAAGGAAAGAATAAGTGGCAAATAGACAAATAAATGCGTTGACAAATAAAGCCGAGCAGAGAACATCTGTCACCTCGAGGAAGGCCGTTTTCCATTTGGACCAATTTGTCCCAACCCAAAACCTGACTGAAAGGCATCAAATCCTTTTTAAAATTGAACCGTAAAAATAACACGGACTCTCGGGAAATATGAGCGATTTGGCAGCTCCGATGGACACACAAAGGAGGACAGAACATTCCATGAAACCTCCTCGCAGCACGATGCGGCGGCAAACAAACAAACAGTGGCGGTGGGGGGGAGGGAGGGGGTTGGCACACTGCTCAGACTTAGAGGGGTCTTGTGCTGTGTGTTTCCGGGTAAATCGCATTATTGGTGCCATCCTATTGTGTTTCTAGGCAACAGTGTATCAGCGACGGGGCTTTATTTAAATCCAGAGGGCTGATAAGTGGAAAAACGCTCCGCTGTGACCTCGCGTTAACGGGACCGATTGTTCCTGTGAAGACGGAATCTTTGTGCGTGCGTGCGTGTGTGTGTGTGTGTGTGTGTGTGTGTGTGTGTGTGTGTGTGTGTGTGTGAGTGTGTGCGCGTGCGCGCATGTGTGAGGATTAATAGGAGACTGTTCACCTACCTTGTCCACCAATTATAGGCTGTGTTTCGGCCTGGACATGCGTGTGTGACAGCTCTCTCTCTCCGATTTAAAATAAATTGCTCAACTGAGACAAACTAGTCTTTTTTTTTTTTCTTTATGCTATTCTTATTTTGTTTGAGGATGTTGCAGGCCAGATAAAGATAGTCAGCAGGCCTCGGTGTAGTTTGCCCATGTGTGATCCATCCTATGATATTTGGGGCCATTTCTTACTGGCGGTATGTAACTTTGATCAAATGTGATCCAAGCATATATGACGCACCCTAGACGACATGTTACAAATGTAGATTAATTCAAATAGTAATGCTAAAATCATAGCAAGTCTAACTAGAATAGGTAATAAATAATCATCACCTCAATCATGGGGAGCAGCAGTTTCTCCTTCAGATCTTTTCCAAAAAAGAAGTCAAAATGATATAATTGTCAATCCACTTAAAACCATTTCAGAAATACCAAATGACATGTCTGCCCTCAGTCACTTTTTCAGCGCTTCTCTAACAAGGAAGGCCTGTACAAATTGGTATTACGGCCGTGTATCTTTAGAACTGTAACAATTCCTGGTCTGGTTTCAGCTCTGCTTGACAGTTCAAGTTCTTATCGAGTCATAGATTCAATTCCACTATGGTAAGAAAAAAAAAAGGGTCAAATACTGTATTTAGTAAAAAAAAAAAGAAAAAAGAAGGTATTTTTGCTGTGTAAAATGAACATTTAAAGAGTAAAAAATATGGATTAAAACATAATATATAAATAACAGACATGGATCAATCCAGAGCAGCTGTTTTGGTATTCTGCTGAAAAAACTTTTTTTTCCTTGTACCTGCTGAGGTCAAGGACATCTTACAATATCTCCTCTATCAACACAAAAACACTCTGAGGTAATTTTATCAGTCAGAACAAGCAAATGTAAAAGGGGTTATTGTATTTTTTGAATCAAGGCAATTCAAGAGGAAAGTAATGAGAAAATAGCAATGGAAAAAAATGCGAGTCAAATTGTAATCAAAAGTATAATCCACTCCAGCAAGGAAAATTTGAGTGAATGTCAAACTGTGCTTACTGAATTAAAGGTGAGTGGAGCCTGGAGTCGGATCAGCGGCGTTACACTGGGGCAGCGGCAGGAAGGCCGCGACGCGAGGTCTGGGTGATGTTTTTTTTTAGTGCCATTTGATGTTGCCTGTCAGACAACAACATTATTAAAGGAAACCAACGATCATAGTCACTCCTGTCTGAGACTTAATCACAGATGCTCAGTGACCTCAGCTGTGTGAATTAGTAGCGCCTGGCTTCGAGGCGGTGTTGACAGTGTCGCGCCATCCTCTCTGGTCCTGCTGGACGCGTTTGTGAGACGCTGCAGTTGGCTAACTGCGACACACTCGCACAGACAACGCGAGGCTTCAGATGCTGCCGCATCACGAGCGCGACATGCTACCTTGCGCCAAAACGGCACAGGCGCTTAGATGTTGCTGCCCCGAGGTGTCCCAGCAAGTCCCGGCAGATATGTGAGGAGAAAAAGCCACCTCGTCATGGTAGAAATATGTTGTCATTTGCAAAAATATGAGCCCTCTTAGGAACCGATAAGCAGAATTGAAAGCTGAATGTACTTTATGCGTACTTGTTTCGTGACATTTTGGAGGTAATCCTAATTCGGAACAGAGTTGCGGTTCCCGAACCCTAATTGCTTTCCCTGTTTATGCTGGCCATCCATCATCTTATGTTTTTCCCCCCATAGTCTTTACTGCTGCATCACTACCCTCTATATACAATCACTCGTTTGGAGACGTACTGTAAAACACATCACGACTGCTGGCCGCGGTTGTATTGTCTGACCAGGGGAAGGTTTGAAAACTTCGCATGATGTCATTGATTGCGTGAATTTCTTTGGCTAGGGCGGGAATCCAACATCAAAATAAACGCAATTTTGATTAACGATGTATGTAAAAGTCACACTCGCTACCTTTAAAATAACAATAAAGGCAAAGGTGAATGAGAACCAAAAAGCTAAACCGCAGAGTCACGGAAGACATTTGATCAGTGGAAAGTTGTCAACAGCGGGGCTTGTCGGGGCGCGGATGGGACGTCTGTTTATGCGGACGCCGCGGCGGTTGAGCTGCAATAAGCAAAGAGGTAAAAGAGGGAACAACACAGACAAGTCTGTTTGACATAGATAAATTCTGCTTATTCAGAGTAACCGGGGGGTACAAAGCAAAAATAATAGGGCCATTTGCAGGATGGAAGGCTGCCATATCTTACTCTGCTGTTGAGCAGATGCAAAGCCAAAAATGCTTTTGAGGAGGCTGACTTATATCTGCCAATATGGAAATTTCTCGTTTTTTATCATTCAAAAAAAAAAAAAAAAAAAAACTGGCTTGCAGTGTTGACACAAAGTGTATAACCAGGTCCGCTTACTGTGCGCTGAAAGAACTGTTCTGTTGCAAACGCGATCGATAAATCTTTACGTTCCCATGTGTTCAGCCACCATTTATGATTGATTTCCCTGGTGAAGTTATTGATTCAAGTGCACCTCCATACCCACACCTTTTTCTAATTGCATGTGCATCAAATCATGTGTAGATCATTGTTAAGTCAAGCTGGATCTTCAGAGGTCACTGGCAAAGATGTATGAAACAATATCGGCGCAAAGGACCCTCATGTAAATCCATCACCCCACAGGGACTGGCAAAATCAAATACATACTCTGAAAACCTGCTTTAAAATTGATGGCAGGACACGCTGATTGGACCATAATCTGGACTGTGTCAGCCGTTTTATTTATTGTTTTATTCTATCTGGTATTAGTTGGGCTTTCGCTTGACAGGGCCCACATCCATCGTAATGGCTTACTGTGGCAGCTCGAATGGATGAAGCCTCGGTGTCACGTGGCCCATCTCAGTGTAAAAAGGTCAGCTCGCGCTTGTAATCCAGTGTAGCACAGTTAAGCAATATGGCGATTAGGAGGCTGAAAGTGTTGCAAACACAAATTAAGCTCCTGGGGAACTTTCAAATCGTTGAACATAATGACCACAATAGTCATAACCACTACAGCTGAACACAACACATAAAGCGGCCCAGACCCAGATTTAAGCATGATGCATTAACTCAGCCGAGTTGAAGACTAATAGTAAATATATATGGCAGTGTGTGAGCAGTACATTAATTTTAACTCCTCTTATGATCAATAGACACAATATTTGTCATCACAGTCACTAAACACCAGCCAAAGTGTAGAACTTTATCTTTTTTGACTTTAAAACTAAGTTCTTGGCTGTTTGAACGCCGTGAGCTTTATTTATGTATCACAGATGGTCGAGGGAATATGAAATAAGCCATGTCTTGCCATGTCTTCTGTGCAATATGGTCACACAGCTGTGGATCTTGGTTCCATTGTTTGTAAAATCCAAATTTAGCTGTCCAGTTGGCTGCAAAGACTAGCCTGCAGCATAATTCTTTCACTCGGAAGCCAAAATGCAAAAGAATGTTCAACATAGATTATGTTAGGAGCCGAGTGAATTTTTAACAATGAAACCCAGTTTGCCACTGATGAACTAACAGTGAGGCATTCCTCTCTCTTCACTGCGACCATGTATGTGATGTCAGCTCAGCTCAACTCTAAACTCTGGTCGGGATGCAAGGCCACAAGCTTCGCCCTCAAACTGCTCTAATGGTCGTAGCCTTATCATAAAATTAATATCTTTTTAATGTACTTGCTCTGATTAGCTCCCAGCGCTTTAACTAAAGTGTCTGGCAAAATGTTGTTTTGTCAGAAAACCGCTATTGATGGCCTTCTAATGTGCTGGGCTATAAATGTGTGCTTATTCTGCGATGGCTCTCATTTTCAAGTTAGTCTGGAGGCTCATCAGCTAAGCACCAGAGAGATGTGACGCTCCTTCCCTCCTCCTCCTCCCTCCCCCTCCTCCTCCTCCCCCCCACGCAGCTTTGTTTGCCTACAAGTCGAGCAAACCAACCGGGAAACTGTGACAAAAATTTACACCGACAGCAAGTCCAGACGAGCGGGAAACAAAGAAAAAAACAAGAGATAAAGCGCAGGAGGGTGAACACTCCCAGATATGGAGGAACAGGCTGCAAAGAGAAAGAGAAGATCTCTAAGGCTCATTACTTCCCTCATAGCATGCCAAGTGCTGACCTAGCAGCATTCCTCTCTTCCCCCAGCCCCCATCCTCCTCTTGCCCTTCAACCCACTCCCCCGGCAGGTGAGGGAGTCACATGCTGTCAGGCACACCCGCCATCAGCCCATTTGGTCTGTGACACCCATAAAGCAATGTGGGATGGTAGTGTTCCAGGAGCTTTTAAAGCCGCCAATGGCTACTTTAATGGATGGCTACACTATTTAGTTTAATTCATGCTCCGTTCGAGCCTTACAGGGAGGATTTGACCTCTCTTAGGTTAAATAATGGTCCCAGCGTAGATGGGTTGGTCGGGGCGCAAGGAGGAGATAAATGCACAGTGACATTCAGCTCACTGCAGCGTCCCCCCGATGTGCGATTTGAGAGCAGTCTATTAGACATACACTTTGCTTAAACATGGGAAGAGTTATTAGACGGGGCAGCAATGACTGGAGGCTGCACATAAGGCAGGATTTGAAGAGAGGAACATGTGTGAGTCGAGTCTGAGGGCCATTTATCAAAGCACAACTGAAAGGGGGGATGCAAGAATCCCTTCAAAAGATGTAGTGTTTGAAATTTCAGAGCCCCGCATAGATGTGCGCTATGTCTACGCAAATGATGACGAGATTAAAGCAAAGGGAGCAATCTTTATGGCATATTTCCGATGTAAAAGAAAAAAAATTTTAAAAGGGGAACTATCATCCTCATTTCTAGCCCTACATTTTTCTTCTGGGAATCCATTAGCGTGGCATTAATGCCGCTGAGTACTTTTGTTGGAATAGTTTGTTTGGTCAAAAAAACAAAACAAAAAATCCTTTCATGTCCCCGGTATGTCGCCCAAAGAGCAGTTAAAGCTCCTATTTCTTTAAGCAGCATTGAAGCCTGAGCTTTTACTCAAAGTGCAATAATGAAAAGCATAAGCGCAAGCCCCATTATTAGATCATTAGTCTACTGGTCAAACAAACCAAAACATGATGAATCATTTTGTCAAATATTAAAACTGAAATCGCAACTGACTGTTTGCAGCTTTTCAAATGTGAAGATTTTCCGCTTTCTGACATAAATGAGGAACGGATGTGTGGGAGTTCAGGAGTGCTGATGGAGAAAACAAATATGAGGAGTATTACATTGGGTCTCGGGAAAGTGATCAGCATCTTTGACAATTTCAAATTTCGTATACACTTTGCAATAACTCATTAATCAGACAATAGCAATTGCTGTCCCTTTTGTTTGGTAAACAAAACAGCTCATTTTTACAGCGGAGTCTGTAATGTGGTTCAGTTTCTAAATTTAATTTCAGATATTTAGTAGAGTCTGAATCTGCTGCCAATCACCAACCACAATGCAGCAGGAAAAACGGTTTGGAGGTCAGTCGCTGAAGACAGAGTGCGTCCGGTGCAGAACAGAAGAAGGGAAAACAGAAATCCACTTTTTCCTCAAATGTCAAAAAAAAAGGAGCCAAAAATAATAATAATAATTGGAGAATAAATTATCCTCAAATTTGAGAGTTGTGCTGTGCAGCTGACAGGAGAGTTTGCTAAAACGCACCTAACATGTTCAACTCAAACACTGTACAATATTTGACGTACTGCGGTATTACTTGCTGCCGGAGCCCATTTTGTTCAATTCATCTGTTCAAACTTGTGTTCATGGCAATATGGTGTTTTTTCACTCTTTCCGTAATATGTAGGAACATTTGCTTTGGCAACACGTTTTTATCCAAACATCATGCCAATGCAGCTTTACTGAATTAAATAGGACAGCACACATCGGCTTGATTTCATGGGTTTTCTTGCTCTTCAGTAACATGCCATCCGTAATGACTCTTTGAGCACCACTTGCACAGAAAGACCACAGATGACTTGACAGTCTGACCTTATTATCTGGAGCCTGTTGCCATAGAATATTACGTGGGGTATAACAGCATACCGAACAATTGAGTGATGCGACTCACAGACAGAAGGAACAAAGTGTGTCATGTTTCTGCATGCAGCTAAAGACCGTTTTGCAGCTCTTGATGAGTTTGTAAAAGGCTGCCCCCTCGTCTTCGAGGAACAGTGCGAGTACGCCCACGCTGACATGCCCTTTCCGACTCCTCCATCTTAACCTCATGTTCAATTTAGATTTAGAAAACAAACGGGAAATTAATTCTCTATATGGCACCAACAGCGGTACTGAATGTTTAAAAGATGTATTAATTTGGCACAGTTTTGCTCTTCTTTTTTCTTTTTTTGAGGGGGAAAAAAAGCAATATTTTGAAAGTGGGGAAAAAAAGAGAAGGTACACAGAGGTCACGGTTCAGTACAAACAGGACCTCGCTATTTGAGGCCACAGGCCGGTACAACAACAGGGAAAAAAAGCAACAAAAAGTCCCAAATTGTATTTTTTTTTTTAATTGATTTTGCACAGTGGAGCAGTCTACTGTCCATTAGAACTACCTGAGATGCTTAGTACAGCCTGGAATGTGTTAAGTAGTTGACAGTGAACAAACCATACACACTCACATAAGCTATACAATACTTTGAAATAGGTCACAATAAGCTACAAAACTGAGAAGCATATCTCAAGTTATAAAAGTAAGGAAAAAATAGATTGATACAAAATAAAATGTGTGCATGAATATGGGTTTAATTTATTTAACTCCGAGTAGGAAATATCTAAACATTCAAAGCTTAACATGATCTCTCATAAATGCAGGAACCAGCGACTGACTGATATGTGCACAGAATGGGAGACTGTGACAAGGCTCCAGCGCTTTTAATATACAGTATACATGAGGTGCGGTCCTGTACTGCTGCATACAGGTTCTGCACTGCTGCTTATTGGTTCTGTACTGCCACATATGAGTCCGCTACTGCTGCATGTGGGAGCACAGCCGTGGAAATGTAAATGCCAGAAGCGGTAATGCTAATGTCTTTGGTCGGGGATAAGTCGCTGAACGTTTCTGTTGCCGAGCTCTGATCACATCTGGGTGATGCCGTCTACTATGCATGAACGTGTTTAATGTTGAATGACACATACGAGTGACTTGTCGCGGTTGCACTCCACAGGGAACCTGAAGTCTTCAACACAGCTGATTTAAAAAGAGGCAGGCGGGTTTTCTAGCTCCCGTTTGTAACCGTAGATACTATTCGTATTTCATTTTACGCGTCTTCTTCAGTTGTTTAAGGTCTGTCTGAAGACTGCTTCTGGTCACACCACCATCACCTGGATTAGAGTGTGGATATTTGCCAAGAAAGACTGACTTTTCCCATTCAGACGTATTCGATGTATGACCGCGTGTGGCGGACCATGACATCATGGTTCAGTATGAACACACGTACTGTTACAGCGCTACTCTGTACTCATCCTCGTATTTATGAAACACACATTTCAAGATGCATTTGAATGTAAAGTCAAAATTGCATTTCCAAAATCCATTTCCCAATGGAGGCTTACATTATTAAATCTGCATGAGGTCATTAAGTTAATCTGACATGAGACATATATGTCACATAAGACACAGATGTGGTCTGGAAGTGGAATAAAAGTCTAAATACTTTGTTGGCCCTAATAACAAATATGTGAGCCTAAAATGCAGGGTCAGAGGTCAAATGAAGCTGGTAGGGACTCTGTTCCTTGTTCTAATACAATGAATCAGGTTGCACATTTGTCAGCAGCGTCAGTGGTTTCAGCAGTGTCGCTTGTTTAGAGCAAGTGACATAGCCAAAATATGAAGAAGCGATGTGGTGTCGCTCCCTCATATCAAAATCATTCCAACAACATAAAATAGATCACAAGCAATGAGATCTTCTTCCACGACATGTTTTTTTTCTTGCCATCAATTTAATTTCACGTCATGGTTGTCATCGTGATGTACCTTCTCTGTTCAGAATACTTGCTTTTCATCAGAACATTTTTGAATGACAGGCATGAATGCGTCTTTTTTTGGAAACAGGTGAGCTCTTGAAGAGGAAGTGTCAAAAGTTGCTCGGCATCACCGGATGAGGAGGCTCACGCCGCCAAGATAAAATGCCTACTGTTGTAATAAAATGGTTAACGGTCCTGAATAAAAATAACAATGTTGGATTTACATGCCACTGATTTTGATTTTAAATTATGAACCTTGTGCTCATTTTCTATAAAAACCATTGTTATTTACAGTCTTTATTAGCGGCATAACTGTCAAGAATATGAATACTGCCAGAACTGTTAAACCCTAAGAGAGAAGCAATTAAGTGACTACGCATTGAGTGCCAATTTGTACATTGTTCATTACTCTTGCCCTTATTCATCTCAAAGTATTCATCTTCGCCCTGAGGGGGTCAAGAGGACCGTGTTACTTTTGATGCTGGTTAGCATGGAGACGTGTTTGAGGGTCAAGCCAAGTTTGGCCACGCTGTCTCTCTCCATCTTTCTCTCGGTGAACATCCAAACATCCGCCCCCATCTGCATATTCCCAGAGTGACAAAACTAGTTAGCTGCGTAATAAATCAAACCTCGGCTGCCCAATTTAGTTTCCTAATGCAATTAATAAGTGCTAAAAGCACTTAACCGGCCATAATTTGCGGATGCCACTTTGAAGTGGCTATTTAAGGAAAACTTTGTGTGCGCATGAAAGGAAAATATTATGCTGGCAGTGATAGCTTTACAAGAAGTTGGTAGCGAGGCAGGCACAGCCAAAATACTTTGAAATGGAAACTGCCGAGAAAGCGACTGCATTGAGATCTATCGAGATGTGTCTAATCTTACAGTCACATCACTTACGTCTCTCACTATATGCTAAATATCTGTATTAAATGTTTTTTGTTGTTTTTTTTGCCCATGATAAGATTAGAAGATTTACAGATACAGCATATACAAAGATAAAAAGGATTCTGTTAATCCAAAATCTGATACAGATTAGACTTTTAAAGTTACTTTCCTGCTGCTGACCTTTTTATTAATTGCTTTACTTTTAAGTTGCCTTGAATTAATCATTAGACACACCCACACATTCCAGTCAAACCACAAAGATTGACTCTCTGAGAAAGGGTCTATCAATTAAATCTCTATTACTTGAGGCCCAATCCCTGCAGTCACTTGCTTAATCCCCCTTCCTCACTCTCTGCAGCAAACCACTGAGAGGATAGTTCAGAGAGAAGTGAGCAGACGGAAGGCGAGAGGGAGGAAGTAGAGAGGGGAGAGCGGGGGCGGGGGGG
>CAAKHG010050035.1:21745-46900 GCA_901007715.1 Dactylopterus volitans | reverse complement strand
AAAAGCCACGTCAAAACCAATTTGTAAAGGGAAAAAAAAAAAAAAAAAAAAGAAGAGCCTGAAACAAATTATACTGCTTTCATGCAAATAATCAAATAAACACACGATGATGGAAATATTGACACTGCTCATCAATGGTGCCCTGTTCTCTGTCTTGGCCACAACCCCTTGCAACACCCGCCGAAAATACCAACACCCACCACCACAGCATAAGTGAAAGTGCAGGGTCAGCAGCGTCCCCTCTGGCCTTGCTGACCAATAGATATTCTAATAATCACCTTCTTTCTGTACTGTCAGGCCTGCAACCAATGGATCCTTCGTCCTGCCTTCGCCCTCTGTCTCCGCTTATACTGGGGGCTTTACGGAGCGGCGCTGCTTCGATACATTAAAACTGCTGCCCCATGATCAAACGAGCAAATACCTCCCGGGTCAGCAAAGGGCTACCCCACGTCAGTTAACAATGCAGCATTTAAACATCAGTCGTATGCAAAGCGGCTGGTACACAGGGGAGGAGATGGGCGGCAGGAGAAAGCAAAGAAGCAATGCCTGGACTAGAGAGATAATGAGCGCCGGAGCACACGGGAGAACATCAGCAGCTATTTAACGTTACTTTGTCAGTTCCTACGCAGCTTTATGATGAAAATATAAGATGTGAGGCGCCATCAACACATAACAAGAACGAGCTAATGGCTGAGCGTATATTTATCTCAGGCAAAATGCAGACTCAGTATTAGCGGGTTGGACTGTGAGTTCTAACCAAACGTTTCCATTTGACGAGCAACCCGCAACGTAAAATGGTTGCAATATTCACCTATTCTGACAAGAAACGGCAATGGCAAAACAAATACTGCCACATATCCAAAACATTTCATATATGTCATAGAAACTGGGACACATTTGATAAAAAAAAACAGCCTGTATTGCTTAATCACAGCAGGCAGCAGAGACAAATAAGCAGACTGATTGTTTTACGTGCTTGGATGACTGGACGTCACACAAGACCAACACACGACATACATGTATAGGTCCAAGTCTGCTCAAGTGCAACCAGCATACAGTCTTCCAAACAGGAGCTGAAGGTCTCCATTAATCTACATTGTTCCCTCAAAACAAAATAGCTGAAACTAAGGAAGTTACTTTTTTTCTTTTTATTGTTGTGAGGATCCCTTTAATATGGAAGCTTAGGGGTGAAGAGGTGAGAAAGAGTTTTTTTTTCTCCTGGCTTATCCCTCTCTGCCTCTGCCTACTGCTTGGTTAACCGACTGACCTGCTGTCAAAGGACCCTTTGTGAGTGCGCTTTGGCAGCGGGCCAATCAGATCCTCCAGCTAGTCTGTCCCATAGAGGAAAATGGCGCCCCTGGTATGCCATCAGCGGCAGAAATGTGCAGACAGTCTGACTGCTCTGGAAGGCTTGGCTGGCTGTGGCCCTTCCAAAACTATGTCGCAGGAATTACCTGTTTGGCCCTTTGCCAAAGGGCGAGAGGGGCGTTCTATAAAGGCCGGCTATTTGTCTATTTTATTCACTTACAACTCACGCACATGCTTTCAGAAAAAAAAACTCCTGTCTTAAGACCGACTGCCACGAGCTATGACATCATTCTCCCATGCATGGGTTTTGAGTTAGCAACTTAAATGGGTGTCAAATACGCAGACTACATAAAGGCCCTTGACAAAGCAGGGGTGATGTCACCTGTTGTTTCGTGGACTCCCTTTCTGAAGCCTCAATTTAGTCCTGTTGTCTGTCGCCATGTTGGGTGACATTATTTGGACAAGAAGGAGGAGAAAGAGGAGCGTCTACGTCCTGATTCAGCTCATCACAGTGACGACACGTCTATCAACTTGAATCACACCTTGCTATATTTACTATGGTAAGACCACAATCTCCAAAAGCAACGTCACGCTGTATCAAAGAAGGCTTCAAACAAGTAACTAAGATCATAAAGATGTTAGAAAAACTTTTACTGAGGTGATAAATGAGAGTGAGGCGCATTTTGTCACAGACGTATTCGCCTATAAAATCTGACAGCTCTTTTTTTAAGGCACTTTTTAAGGCTCCACTATTTTGGATGGGAGAGTTTGTCCAGTTTTTTTTTTTGTTTGTTTTATAGTCAACTGTCATAGAACAATATAATAGTTAAAATCATTTTGCTGACATCTTTGGATTCAACTAAATAAAATACCAGGGGTATGTCAGGATGAGCCTGTGTGAAGTGTCTCCCAAACGTAAATCAAACGCGGAAACGAACATAAACACGACACAACAAGACTACAAGTTCTGACAGAGCCCTGGTTTACACTAAACAGAGATCACAACTTGCTCACTGTTCAACCTCTGTTCATTTCCACTATGTAAATCTAGAAGAGACAAATACAGCTGCGCAACAAAGTGCCACTTGTGACACATCATCCGAGGAAGCAAGTGTTCAGACTCCTGCTTCAGAAACAAACTTCTGACAGCAGGAGATGATGAAACAGAGCAGATCCAAAATTATTCTTGCACTCCTCAGAACCTGCTCAACCTGCTGCAGCCTGGAGCATGCCTCTCACCTCCCCCTGAGAGACAAAAAGTAAGGAAAAGTATGGTGGCCCCCTAAGGACAAAACACATACAAAAACAAAAAAAAACACAAATGTAAAGGAAGAGGAGTGCACTCCAAACCCAAAAGCGCTATAATGCATTAACTGCGGTGACAAAGACGCTGTGGTCTCATGAAAGATATTTGATATTTTTATTTTAATTGGGAAAATTATATGTTGGAATTTCCGAAGACGACAGAAAACGACATTTTGCCGGCCATCGGCGTTGATCTCAAAAACTGGGATGACTGTGTTCTCTTGATGATGCTTCAGTGCAACTGCATTTTTCAATAGACTGCCAAAATCATTTCAAATGACTGATTTCGAGACTTTAAAATCAGCAAAAATAATACATATCAACCATGAAGTATTCGTGATACTGTAGTGTACCCGGAGCAGGGGCCAAGGAAGAAGTATGAAAACTTAAAATTTTTCTGCAAATAATATGTATGGGAAAAAAAAATCTGAATTATTTACAGTGATAATGTCGAATAATTTGCAGGATTTCGTGCAGATCCTGGCAAATGTTTATCGGGTTTGTTTGTCTGGGCTCTCAGTGTACACGACTAGTTTTGGACTGTAAATTTCGAGACCCTCTCTGTCGTTTACCTGCTATTTAGTGTAATGTCAGCAGTACTGTACAGTAAGTACACAAAGAAGCAGCAGTCCACCTCTTTAAAAAAAAAAAAAAAAACCCCAACGTAAACACAGCTTGACAACACACAGACATTTCCCCAAGCACTGCGACAAACTATGCGACCGCAATTCGTGATGACACACGCAGCAGATCATCAACGTCCACATGTTTAGACCCAAACAGAAACACCATTCTTACCGGCGCTCAAGTGTGTGTGCGAGCTGGTCGGGGCGGGGCGAGGCGGATAGTCGAGACTTGCTCATTTCACACTGCGAGGTGAGCCAGGGAGCAGTAACAGAATCTAGCCATAAAACATGGCGGGAAAAGGTTGTGTGTGTGCGTGTGTGTGTGTGTGATGACTATAGCTCACGGTATAGTATGAGTCCAACTGCCACCTCTTCTAAACTCCCTCCCTCCTAGCCTTTCTCACAGTTATCCATTATCATAACTCCTGAACTCCCGTCTCTGTGGGCAAGTCTGACACACAAGCCCCCCCCCTGCATGGCAGCTCTCACCTCAACCGGCCGGACCAGCAACAGATGGGAATGTGGTTTAATTAAGCTAAAAATCAAAGATTCCTTTGATTCTTCTGCTCCATTGAAAGGTTATAATGCTTCTTAAAGAATCTACTTAAATTCTTCTAAATGGCAATGCCTTTGACTCTTGTCTTGTAAAATTAATTAGGGTGGTATTTAGAGTGACAATCTAGAGGAATTTTTATTCAAACAAATGTCTATTAAGTAAATGGACCAATGGTGCACTGATGAAAGTCCTTGTAATTTTAATAAATACAAACTGGTGGAGCGGGGTGTCAGTGGCAACATTCGCAGAAGAAAAAAGGGTTTATCAAATTGCAACGATGGTAAACCAACTTCTGCAGCTTCACAATAAAAGCATTAAAACGCAATATAAAAGCTGACTTTTTTCGAGCTAATCACGGGGAATGCAATCCTTGCGAGCTGGCGTCACACCGGTTGCGATCGTTGATCTAAAATGTGACAACAAAACAACACACAGCTGATATTTCTGTCATTTTGCGACTGTGGATGGGGAAATATTGCGGGGCGAAAAAGAAAGAGTAGCCATATTAGATTTTAAATAAAGATTTGCCAATTCAGGTCCTCAGTCAGATAATAACTGCTTTTACAGTGATGTGCCGTTAGCACACTCCGGTGCAGCGATCAGATCACAGTTGCACACAGAATAATGGAAAAAGGCCAATTATTGTCCGACTTCTTCATTAAAATGTCGTAATTAACAGCACCTGCGGTTACCTGGCGACTAAAGTTGTCGCCAGATCGACCAGGACTGAAATCTTATGGATTGCAATTTTAATGAACATCATTATTTTTACTTTACACTCATAAATCAAATGTTTGATGAGCCAGTAAAATGCCAATTGATAACTGGGCTGTGTAAGAAATCTGTATTTCATGTTTTAATGTCAGGCATCAGGGCTTTTTCTTTCTTTCTTTTTTTTTTAAGTTAATTTAACTCTTTCCGCTCAGCAGCACTATCAAACTTTGGATTCTGCGGAGGGGGCGCACACCTCAAACGCTGCCACTGCCGACACAAATAAGCCTCATCCACGTCTTCTCCTTCATTTGGGTTAAGTGCATCAGCTCAAGCAGCCCACACGGGGAGAGGCGGCTCGACAGACAGGGAAAAGGTAGAGTGGAAGCTGTCGGGAGGGAGGGGGTGTGCAAAGAGAGGAATATTTGATATGAAAGTTGAAACGGGGGAGAGAATAAGGTTTTAATAGCTGGACCATCCGGGCCAGCTGCTCTCTGACCAAGATCCACTTTTTTTTTTGTTTTACAACTCACCTACATCCAGATAAACATGCGAAACTTCTGGTTATTTTTTGGAGGAAAAACTGGGTCATCAGGAAGATCCAGAGGGCACTGGCATGTCAAGTGTTTCGGTGATTGGGCCATTCCGAATGTGAAGCGGATTTCACGGGTTAGTCTATTCTCGTCTCCAGGCCACAGTGGTGTGTAAAATGAGAGGGAATGCTATGTTTTGGGAAATCTAATTTGAGGCCCTTGTTTGTTTTCCCTGCCTTATTTTGCAACCAGGAGGCTGGCTCCAAAGCAGCACAAGTCTCTCTTTTTCCTACTTTCACAACAACAATATCCAACAAAAACTCCTGTATACTCAATTGTAGCACCGGTGTTATGTTGCCGAGCCGCCTCATCTCCTCGCCGGTCCCCCGGTTTCGCCACAGAACGGGGCAGACCGTTAATTGCGAGGTTATTCGACGTGTCGCGGGAACATATGCGGAAGCACACACGTATAGGTGCTTTTTTTTTTTTTTTTTTTTAAAAAGCACAAATATTAGCAAGCATCTTTTGGTGGCTAATTGCAACATGTTCCCGGTGGGAGCAGAGAGGGGGTCCTCTGTCGATAATTAATCCTCATTTGGAAAAAGAAAATGACGTTCATTAGTAGGGAATTGAGCCAAGTGCCATTATTTACATGGCAATAATCTGCAACATGCTGGTGGGGCTCTTTTAATGTTATAGAAACAGCTCTGGGACGGGGGGACGAGCAAGCACAGTGTCTTTCCTGCCTTTTTTTTTTTTTTTCCCTGTGTCTTCGCACCCTAGAACAATTAGGCCCAGAAGAACAGATGGGGACGCCTCTGAGTGAGAAAGCTCCTCTGAACGACTCCTCATCTGCTTCTTATCGCGCTCCCTCATCGACATGCACTTGGACAAGTGACACACACACACACACACACACACAAACATATCCCACACAAAGTCACACAGACGGATATAGAGTACACAAAGCCGGGCGTGCACACACGAACGCGCCTCATAAATATGCACACATAAAACGTGCAGTCAGGCCCACGAGAGCGAGCTGGGCTAACTTTTAACACTAGCTGTCAAAAGAACAACCTTTTACAAGAGGCTAAACGACGACTTTGAAAATGTGAGCAAATTTGAAACACTAAAAGCGGGAACCACAAAAGCTACCCTTATTACAGAGATTCACAGAGGAAAGGACACTTCCTTTCAATACCGATGAAAAGCAAAAGTTCAACGGCAAATGTCACCTCTTTTTTACCACAACAAAAAAAAATGCTATGTTCACATGAGGTGAAAAAAAAAAAGAAACTTTATATGTACAAACACATACTGTACATGCGTTTACATATAAGTGTGCTAACACTGCCGAGGCTGGAATAATAATCAAATGGGCCATAATGTTACATAATGGGCCACTTGTTGCCCAACCCGGAGGATTTTCCCATAATGGTACTAGCCTGCACAATGTACTGTTTAAAAGGACGGAATGATTGAATGAATGTGGACACAAAGGAGACCAACACCGATGTACAAAACCTGCATAGAAGGGAAACAACAAGTGTAAGTCAGTGACTACATTGTGTTTATTACATTATAAAATGCAAAAAATTGATTACCATGTGTGACTCTGTTTCATGGCCAAACGTCCGTGGTTTTCCCACTTATTTCATCAATGATGCAGCTAACTGAGACACAAAACGATACTTTCTTGTACGTATTGTAAGTTTAGGTATCAAAAGAGTACAATGCATTTCTAAATCTGACTGAGGGAGTTATTGCTAAGAAGAGGCGTCGAGTGGGCAAAGTCAAATGGGGAGCCAAATAAAAACGATAACCATGGGCCATTAAATTCTAATAATCTACTCTACATACAGCAAAACAAAGACATTTTATTAGAATTGCAGCTTTGCCACTGGATTGTCACAGATGTTCTTCTCACTTTAATTACTTTTCTTTGCAATTGTAAAACGTTTTGATTTGCTTTCTTTCTTATTTGTGCTATGTAAAAAAAAAAGTTTGTTAAAATAGCCAATACACGAACAACAGCGAAAACGAAACTAATTTTTGTTTAAAGTTAAGTCTACATCGTTCTACCGCACATCACCCCTCGCTTAGTCTTTTTTTCCGGACCGTCATCCCCGCTGACCTGGACCCTGCACGTTTTTTCCACTTCGTCCAACATCATCAGCAGGTCACGGTCATGACAATGAACACACCTGTTATTGTCCAACCTGTTACCCGCCTTTGTCCCCGCTAAGTACAATGATTAAGGTATCAGTCCTTGAGGAACCAGGTGACAAAAACAGATGAGGCCCAACTGAGCGTATACTTCACAGTCTCAAAGTTTCAGCATGCCCTGAGCCCCACGGACACAGGGGATTAGTCATGCTGCTAGACAGGGAGTGTTCCATCAGACAATCTCACTCCGTCCTTCTACTCGTAAGATTAGGTAACAGCGTCTCGTGTTTGCTGACACCAAGGATGCAGCCGTGTGCCCCGTGGGGACTTATTGTTTCCAGGTCCTTTTCTGCCCCCTAAACAATGGACCCTGTTGAGAAAGACAAACACTAAATATCTCTACATCCCTCCTTAACTCGCTGCGAATACTAAACCCCACCATGAAATGGTCACCTCGTGCAGAAAGCTAAAATGTGAAGTTAGAAAACTGCCAAAACAAAGGCTGCGAGCTTTTTTTTTTTTTTTTTGCTCTTTCAGTCACTTATCTGAATGAATAATAGTATAATGGTATCTATTCTGTAAGTGTGATAGGTTTTTTTTGTCCAAACTTGAAATTAAGTCGTTGCATTACATTTGCCCTGTTGTTTCCCTTTACGTTGACCAGATGCCATGTCCAGAGTTTAGCTAAAGGGAGGATTGGAACATAGTTTGACCTTTCCCGAGCTGAAGGGAAACTTCCCAGAGAAAATTCGATAAAAATCCAGGGTGCGGGCTTCACTAATTCGTTCGTCCAGCTAGCCACACTTCTGCGACCTCTTTTGCGTCAGCCAACCCCCACCAACATCCAATCGATCTACTTATCTCCCGAGATCAAAGGCTTGCACCGCTGTTGTACATTTAGCCTCGGCTGGGTCCTCCCACATCATGTCTAAATATTAATGATAATAAAGTCTCACACCCATCCCTGTGTCAGACAATTACAGCCAACATTGATCCTCAACTCTCTGCTCCAATTAGAACTCACCACTCGTAATGCATCCTGGCACATCAAAGGATAACAGCCATTGATCCACTCCTGGATCTTAACGTTTACCGTTAGGAGAGAGGAGTGGGGGACGTGGGGTGGCGGTGGAGAGAAGCAATATTCTGACTAGTGAAGTAGAGCGGAGAAAAGAAATCATTTTATTCAGGCAGTCAGGTAAAGGAAGTGCTGAGACTCAGAGGGCGAGGCACGGCACAGGGGGCTCAATAATAATGGACATTCTGGCAGTTTTCAAGGCAACTAAGATCCAAAACCGTGGAAAGACTCTTTCACAATATCATGATGAGACTAAGCAGTGAAAGATATTCAGTATTTTATGTAGAACTATACAGAAGATCAGCATCTGATGGTCGCGGATTTTCGTTGCATGTGCAAAAAAAGGCCACATATAATAGGGCAAAATTGTCATAGACATTAAGAATTCAATGTTAAACTCTGGGATCGTACATCTTTGCCCCTCAATTAACACTCAATGCCAGACTTTTGGCAGCCTACTTGCTTCAACCATTAGAAACTTAAACATCTGCCTCCAGCTAATAAGAACTAGTTCAAAATGTTGGACAGTCAGAGGCTGCATAGCATATTCTTGCAATCATCTATTCTTAGACAAAGCGGATGTAAAACTGTGACTTCAGATCAACCAACACTGAAACTTAAAGTACTCCTTGACCAAATGGTATGGCACTTGATGCTAACTGCCATTAGATACATTAAATACATTAGAATCAGGCACCACACGCATCGATCTGGGTCTTTGAGGGTTAAAATATCTATGACTCAACAGTGACTTATTGATAAACAAAGAGGAGAGAAATTACGCATTTCTGATCAGTTTTACACAACACACATCTCGGCATGAGGCCAAAAAAAAAAAAAAAAAACTGGAGTAAAACACGAGTTGGCATGTCACATCCTACGTCTTTGGGCAAGCCATCGTTGATAACTGACCTTTCTGACACCTTCAAGTTTGAGCATGGGGAAACATTTTTACAACAGCAATGTACAGCAGACACAGTATTATTCGGCAAAAAAAACGCTCAGAGAAACAACAATGGTAAAATCCACCCATTGAGTCAATAGACAGCAACACGTCACCATTAAACCAGGGACATTCCTTGCACAAATGAGGCTACACAATCCCACTGTTGACACCATTATTTGACAGGGCTCGTTGTTAAGTTTTTTCTCTGCTGGACTGATAGCTCTGATAGTCCTGGCCTCGGGCGCAACCTCACAGCTGCCTTTGTCAGAGAGCTGGAGGAAGGTTTGTCCGTCGCTCTGGGCTACAATACTACTCTTCATGGAACAATAATAGACTGACAACAGTGTGCAACTGGAATGCAACCCAACAGTTTCTATACCTATAATTAATTGACTGATCGTGGCTGGCTTCTTGAGGCCAAGCTGAAATATGTTGAGAAAAGGGAGAATCAAAACCAGGTAACAGAAAACGCTGTAATTATTAACAATGACGGCAGCTATTAAATATATTCATGTAAATATTAAAGAATTTATTTCAATAAGTAGCGGAAACAAATGACCAGAAATTCTCACCTTCCCATCACAAATCAGACATATCATCGCAAATTAAACACCGAGAATCGGCCAAAAGTCAGCCATCTTTAAGGCCATAAGCAATTTATGAAAATCACAAAGTCTGTAAACTCTTAACACCTTAATCTTTGTTCCACTGTTTGTTTGCCAATATGAAATTTTCCCTCTCCTTGACTGTCTGGCCTCTGCCTGTGGTATCCCTCACTATTATACGCTTTGCTAACATAGTGCCTCGCTTCAATTCTGTAGCTCGGTCTCTACCAAGCGATGTAATTAAAGATTGGTGAAATGAAACCAGTGTTTAGAAATGGTTTATGTCAAGTCTGTCCTAAAATTCTATACCACAGGGAAACTTTTAGATGGGACGTGTGTGTGGGTCTAGTTACATAAAATAGACTCCTGGCATGAAGGGTCAGGCAAATTATCGAGCTGACAGATCCTTGGTTTCAGCCAGGTCAAAGGATGAAGGATCAGTTAAACGGTAGAAATGGTCGAACACTAGAAAGGAAAACATAGGAAGCATAGGAAAACATTTGTTGCTGGCTGGGATATCGGGCTCCTCACATGTGCGCGATACTCGCCGATGCATTCAGGTCAGATGAGGGGAATGAGGGGATTGGCGGGCTCCACAAACAGGCTGGGAAAGTGACACCAGGATGCTAGGCCAAGACATCAATGTCCTCACAACTTCCCCTTAACACTGAACCAATGTTAGCCCCGGCGCCAGCGGAGCACAGGGTGGGGGTTAAAGTTTACACAATGGCTGACAGGATGCACCCATGTGACCCGGCAAACACTCAGAAAATATACACATGCAGTGGTTTTCAGGGCTTTATATGATAATTTAGGAAGGACTGAATATCTTTGCGGCAATGTTTTTTGTTGCTAACAAGATGCCAGTCATTGGTCCAGCACATCAACTCCGGCCGTGCATGTGCACAAAAGTCAAAGATGAGAATTCACGGCCTCTTGTTGAGCCCTGAGTCCTGTCAGGCACTCATAATCTTTGTTGCTGTATAAAAATTCTGTCAATTCTGATTGGCATTTAGTTTTTAGTTTTGCTGGTGATATTGGGGGGGGGGGGATCCCGAAAACAACACTCAAAGTAGTTCAGCATTTTCATTTTCATAACCTTGCCAGAACTTTGCTACAAGCAAGACGGGCTGCTGAACTGAAAGTGTGTGTAAATAACACGAGTTATGTTATATTGCACTCCAGGGACGACCAATATAAAAATGTGTGATAAAAACTGAACGAATTGTAAAAAAAAAAAAAAAAGTCAGTTGTGTAAAATCTTGGCTTGTTTCGCTGTCAATAAAACAGCTGTTGGTTGCCAAAAATAGCATGACAACATATATGCGGCGCTATTTTGTGCGCGGGGTTGTTCAAACTGAGACACATCACGCTGGGATGATGTTGACCCTTAAGGTGAAAACTAAGATCCTCGTCTCCACAGAGACGTGAAGATGGTGGTGTGAGCGGGGAAGCCTTCTCTCCAGCTGGCAGCAGGCCTGGCCTCGCACCAGGGTGCTCAGCCAACAGCTCGTCTTCTCTGTCAGACCCCCCTCCTTCTCCTCCAATCCCACCACCCCACAGCCTCACGGATGCCAGTCTGCTTGGCTGCTGTGGGCCAAACAAGCCCTAACCATCGGGCCAAAGGGGCAAGAGAACTGCTGCCAGCTGGGCCAGCACTTCACTGCTGAGCAGCACTCTCCAAACAAACAGTGCAGTGGGCCACAAGCCACGGGCAACATGGAACCTGTCATTACCAGCCGTGCATGACTGGTTCACTCCCCAAAACCCGAGCCAGGCCAAAGGCTTGAACGTGTACTGCACTTGACTCTCGCGAAGATCTCAGCCAAAGCATGCCACTGGAGGATCCCCTTGCAGAACTACACTGGATCATTAAATCGGATCAATTCGAACGTGACTGTTTAAAAAACTGCCGACTGTAAATGACAGGACTTCTTGCGGGAAAAAAAGAAATAAAAGTTTTAAATCTAAAGAACGACAAGTTGAACACAATTACATTTAAGATTGAAAAAAGTGGAAAAAGCTACCCTGCCAAACAGTCTCTTAGGATTAACTGCATACCATCTAATTATACAACATCTAGAAAACTTCCTGAAGTCCCAAAGCTAAAAATGGACTATGGGCAATGGAAATCACTGGGGTTTTTCTCCACTGATCAGGGTTCTACAGGCTTTTGTGGCATAACTCTGCTTTGTCCTTACAATCCTGGCTCTGACAGATGATGGTTTCAGGCATCCATCATGAAAAAAGGCCGTCTCAACATCACTAAATACTAAATCAGTGAGCGGGAGGACCGTGACGACGTGATATCTAACCATTTCTTTGGAATGCACCACTGGGACAAAGACAACTAGGGAATGACTCAGAAACAAACAAAACAACCTGTGTCATCCGGTGACTCTATCGGTACTCTACACAAAGGGAAATAGTGTTCCATTGAGTTTAGTGCCATAATTAAATCGTCTAACTCCACACAAACACATACAACGAATCTCAGTGGTCATGCTTAAGTCATTGTCACAGCCGGCTTATTCAAATAACTACGAATCTGTCAGTAGCTCAGACGTCTCTGTCGGGCTATTGATAAAGCCATTGCTTTGCAGCATTTTTCAAATAACACTGATGCACAGCACACATCCCAGAGGAGAGAGGCAGCGGCAAACATTACCTAAATGCTAAGAAGATCCCTCATTTCTCTCATAAATGTTTTTGATATCTATAATTGAAATGTCAGTTACAATTTGAGGATGTGGTTTTTTTGCGGTCGTCTAGAAGACTTGCCACAAATAAGTTCCGAATCGTTCTGTGACAAAAATACCCGGCGCTTCAAAATGTTTCAGGTGAAACAATAAAGAGCAAAGTCTAAAGGCTTGTTTTTGGTCTCCTGCTGACATATTCTTCTAATAGTTAAGCATATACGCATTTCAAAGTTTTGATGATATGACATATGACCTTAAGCAAGAATAGCATACATCTCGATGAGTATTGCTCCATTTTTCACAAAATATTTGACATAATTACATATTATCCTGCACTAACCAACTCTCGAGAATGTAGTATGTGCTCAATTGATAACAGATGCACAACTCCTACGCCATTTTCTAAGCTCCTTTCACTACATCTTTATTACAATTTTATACTAAGGCCGCCTTGCTCCACACGCACACACACACACACACACATGCATAAACGCACGCACGCACGCACGCACGCACAACCATTAAAGACAATAAAATAGATTGTGAAAAGAGATCATGAGAAAGTACGATGAAAACATGCCCCGATGCACCCGGGTATTTACCATGACACTTGGTGTTCTATTGGCCACTCAACTGGAATGCAACAATTATGAGCAGGAATAGGATAAGAAAAAGATAAGAAAAGGGAAAGCGTTGGAAAGTAGAAGTGCACTCAGAGAGTGCAGACCTCTGCCAAGGACAATGGCTCACTCTTAAACTTTTAGCAGGATTCACACAAAAACCTATACATTAATAGATGCTTGAGGTTTTTCTTTTTTTTTTTCATATGAAGCATATGATATTTCCTCAGAAATTAATGAAAAATGAAAATCCTGGATTTGGGACACACTCCAAAGTTTAATTGGTTTGTCCTTGGCTCATGCTCCACCACTCCAATTTTTTCTTTATTAAAATCAGCATATAATGATATAACAACTAGACACACGAGTACACATTCTGCGAGCAGACCTTTCTTTAAATGTGAGGCTGAGAAGTTGGATCAAGTATGCCTTATCCTGCAGTCTTGCATTTTAAACATATTTCATTAACTGACTGGCAAGGCAACATTAAGAGTACATGCTGCTGCACTGGTGGTTGAAATTAAGGCCCCTTTGTGGGAAAATCCATCATTTTCTTTCAGCCGGTGATCAAGCTGAACTAAATTAACAAAACCTCCACAATTTGCATGTGATATACTGGCATGGCGCTTTTACGATGCCATTTGGACAGTTCTCACAAATAATCCACATGGTATGTTTTGACTTGAAAATTACTAATCCTGAAAACACTGCAGAGGTATCAAAAGATCACAGGGGATTTTACTCTTTTGGATGGATATTTTGTCACTATAATCCTCCGTTTACACCCCTGTGTGAAACAACTGACCTCAAATACAATACCATGACTAGATTACTAAAGAACAAACGACATTTACTTTGCACTTTGTCATCTACTCCTTTGTTGCCGTTTTTAAGATATTTGTGTTCCGCCAGCAGAGACTCACACCAAGAATTCCACATGACAAAACCAGGAATACAAAAAAATAATGAAGTTTTTGGGTAATCATTCAGTGGACAAAATAAGTGCTCTGTTTACTTGTCAAATCTGTTTTGTTTAACACATCATGGAATACCCTCCACAGCAAGAACCACCAAACCAAAGCGGTGGTTCAGTTGGGTGGGGTGATGGGGCCTGTCCTTTTGCCTTCCAGCCTCTAGGCCAGAAAAAAAAAAAAAAATGAAAAAGCAACAAAAACCGTCTGTGTTTACTAAAAAAGCACTGGAGGTTAGAAGCTCTCTGCTGAGAAAAGGGACCAATCTGCTGCTGAAGTATGGCACAAGGCCCTTTTGATTCTTGATGCCTATAAATGCGTTGCCTTACAACCTTTCTACTTCCTTGAAAAAAGTTGTCCTCTCTTCTATTGTTTTGCCCATTGTGATAAAGGGGATCTTTCATGCCATCAACGATATGGCAACACTGCGCTGCCTTTGTTTCGTTGCACCATCCTGGGGGTCTGTTAGGATGAGATACACAGAGGCTTGGGGAATGATTGATGGGTTAGAAGAAAATATTAAAACAATAATAATATAAAAAAAAACCCACACAAGTCAAAATTCGGCATTTGTAAATATTTCAAGATTGTGCACTCTGCCAAAGAGAGATCTAAGGAGCAACAGCAGAAACAGCAGCAACTGTATTTAACCATCAATTCTGATGCAAATATGACCTACTGTAGACAGCTGATTTTAACATCACTGTTTCCAAAAACTACTCAGATTTCTTTGTTGGGAACTCGTTCAAGATCATCTCTTGTCGTATCCCTTGTTGTGTACAACCTAATACATGGATGCCAACAGCAGAACCCTTGTGGCCCGGGTCCAGTGGCCCGTAGGACAAGCTTGTCGAATTATGGCAACAGCACGAGTGTTTGTAAAACATCTTGTGCAAGATGTACCACAACAGATCTGATGAGGACTTTGGAAAATATGGCGCACACATGCGCAGCAGCCTGGCACCAACTGCCGGTCTTAATGTTTGTCACGATTGATCACGCATGATTTTGTGAGATCCCAGGTCAGCTGAATCACAACTCTGAAATTTTCTGCTATAAAGCGTGTGGTCCTTCATCTTCACCGAATCGTCTGATGTCTGCGTTCTTTCGATTGAAATATGAAAAAAAATAAAAAATAGATGCAATTTAGTGTTATGTCCGTGGTCTCCCACATTTTTAAAGATATGACAGTCCTCGAGTGCAGTGTTTTCAAGTCCTGGTCCTCGGGGGCCCGCGCAACGCATATTTTAGATGTCTTCCTGTGTCAACACACCTGATCCAAATGATCAGCTCATCATCAGGCTCTGCAGAAGGCTGGTACCAACCCATTCATTTGAGTCAGGTGTGTTGCAGGGAGACATCTAAAGCAGGCAGGGCCGTGGCTCACCGGGAGCAGGAGTGAGGAACACTGGTTTAGAGTCTATTGCGAATATAAAGACACAAATACTGGCATCAAGTAATGCAGCAACATTCCACAGTCTTCCAGGCAGCTGTTGCATAGAATGCCCATAAGTGTACACAATGGCTTGCTGAGGGCTGGGGGAGGAGGACGGGGGCAACAGGAAGAGACAATGTGATTGTGGTTCTAATTGCTTCAAAATATCATGAAGAAGGCTCCCTATTATCTATTTAAATCAGCTGATAATGGGAGGCTAGAAGGAGAAGATGGAGAAGGGGGGTCGGGAGGGGGGGGGACTAGCAGGAGGAGGAGGAATGGGGGGGGGGGCGACCTAGGCGGAGGGAGAAAGCTATCCTCTGCGCTGCTGTCGCCTCATTATTTTCCGTCTTGACGGACGCCCGCGCCCCTGGATGAATGGCCCTGTGCTGAATAAGTTATCGCCAGACACACAAAGGGAGGAGTGCGCTCCACAAACAACACAGCAACACTGCCAAGTGTGAGTCTCTTTTTCCTCTCCTTCTCCGTCTTTTCTCCCCTTTCAAACCTCCAAACATTCCCCTGCTCCCTCAAGACAAAAGGCAGACCCTGCCACAGACTGAGATCTCACCTGTAATTTCTACAAAAGCTCACAGCGGGGGAGTTTTGGGTGGGGTAACGGATATAATAAAATGAGAGGGAGGAAGGATACAGGCGTCTCTGTTTGCTGAGAAGATATATACCTCCATTTTGTTTCATCTGTCCTTTTTTGTTTGTGCAGCTCCTCAGTGAAGACAGGGACCTCCTTTGGATAGCATCTGAGGCTGTTTGAGAGGATGTGTTTTTTTTTTTTTTTTCTTCTTAAGACAAGGCCCACAGCATGATCAGTGAAAATGGTTCAGTTTCATCTGATGTTTATTTTGTTTCCCTTTCTGTTGTTTGGACTGCTGGGGCCTGGCATATCAAATCAAGATCAACTCTATACAATGCTCCCATGAGGGGTGTGTGTAAAAGGGGTTCTCTATGGCTGCTAAATGGCAGCTAGGGAATAATGGCAACAGGAAACTGTCCGTTCCCACACTTTCATGGCTACTGTTTGCTCAATGACCGCCAGTCTCTTTCCATTACTGTCACTCAAAAGTACTAGTGGAACTTTTGGACAGGAGAGCCTCTTTTCCCCTCTGACGGGGAAATCAGAGGGTGCCGTGGCCCAACAGGCGCTCGACGGTAGATCAAACAGGGCGGGTACCCTTGGAGTGACACCTGGAGCCACTTCAAGGGATGAGAGCACCACTGATCTCCAGTCATCTCGTCAGAACGACAGTCTGTCAGGGTTAAAGGAGGGGAGAAAAAGAAGCTCTATGAACTAGAATGGTATGAGTGAGGTTGAACGAAACATCACCTCAATGTCGTGGCTGGATGACCCTTGAGCATTTGGAGAGGCGCTGGTGTAAGGACTTCTTTTCTCGCAGGAATGATGTTCAGCTCTGTTTTAATCGAGATCCGAGTGAGTTATTCCTGTGACAGCCATCAACCTTAAAATGGATTTAAAAATAATGTGCTATTTGCCGCCTTTAAAGCTTTCTTCCTCCGATCTTTACATGCTTCTGAGAGATTCTTCTCTACCATATGTCCTGATCTATAAAAAACAGAATCCTGCTATGGGCTGGATAATAGAGAGAGGGAGATATGTGGGGAGAAAAGGGGGCTTTGGCAGCCAGTTAAGCGAGTCAATCCTCTACAGACAAATGCATCCCTTATATAAAACAACACGTCTTTGCCCTTGTCAACAACCGCCTCCTCTACAGTACAGCCCAGGCTTGTGTGTGTCTTTTCCTTTTCTGCAAAAAATGTCCCATCAGCACTCTCTAATGGGCGAGGTGGAGGAAGAGGGAAAAAGACAGAGATAAAGCAGGCGGGAGAGCTAGAGAGAGAGAGAGAGAGAGAGAGGTGGCAGTGGTGTTTGTTTGGCTCAGGAGCAGTGAGTAATGAGGCTGAGGCACACCCTGTCACTGTCCCAGCAGCCTGTAGCAACACACGCACGTGCAGACATACACACAAGAACATTAAAGTATCCCATCTCCAAAAAATGGGGGAAAAAAGCGCAGATTTTTAAAGGCCCCCCAACTGTCATTCAAAACCAAAAAAAAAAAAAAGGAAAAGTAGTTTAATATCAAAAGTACTGTATTATCATCTTCTCAAACTCATTTATATACAACACTGTTAGATACGTTCAGCGGAGATGCGGCTTCGAACTCCAATTGTCAGCACAATGTGAGATCTTGCGCGAGTCGTCTGATGCTCTGATCAAGCTCTGAACGATTCTGAACGATAAATATGTGATATCACTCCAGCAAAGTAAGAGTTGCAAGATGGAGTTGCAGGCGGAACCCTAAAATACAAATAATGTGTTTATGTCCACGGGATGTTGACAACAAGCGCGCACATCAAATGCGCGCGCTATTTTGCATAGAATACTAAATTTGGTGTCTGCATGTGCAGTCAGTACAGCTGAAGTGTACAGTCTGCGCGCTAGAGCAGCAGCTGTCTGCACTGATTTCCATATAGACATGAACAGCTAACGAAATGCATATAAACAGCACCCCTTGCTGCTGTAAAGATGCAGGAATGTATAAATTTGCCTTCTGAGACCCCAGTTTGCTTTGCTCACTAATATAAGCCAGTTAAAAAGGCCACCAACAACGCTCAGTGCTACTTGCCTATTAGCAAACAGTCCGCCTTCCTACCACTATTAATACAAACGCCTTCCCATAGTGGGCTGGCATCCTATTCCAAATCCACTGGACATACTTATGATGTGTGCATGCGTGCACATCCACACAACAGCTGAGCTAGGGCGCTCAGCTTGATTTGTGTAAAGTTAAGCTGCGGTTGCAGTGGGGGCAGATACAATTCATGCCGCAGAACTTTACTTCTTTGCCAGAATAAAAACAGACTGAACATAAAAAGCACAGAACTCTTCCCTGGAGGGGCACAAAAGGCCAGGGAGTCGAGTGGCCCAAAGGGCAACAGTATGGGGGCAGGGAGCGGCGTGAGGGCGGGCGGGGGGTGTTAAGGGGGCGAGGGTTGGAGGGGTGGTGTGGGGTTAATGATGCCAGGCTGAACAAATTGTGAAGCAAATGGGATGAGTTGAAATGCAGTACATGGAATTATTGTGGCAGCAACATGGAGAGGAGATCAGAGAGGACGGGATCCATTGGGAGTGATCTGCCGCTCTCGTGACAAGAGCCGCGAAGCTCAGCTATGGCTACTTGTGACTGAGTTCAGCTGTACTACAAAATAAAATTGCCAGTAAAATAGGGCCAAAAAAAAAAAAAAAAAAAAAATGTCTTACACAATGTCACAGTGTACTCCGGTATTTTGGTGAAGTACAAAAAATAGCCTTCTGCTGAATAGAACTGTGTGAGAGTGTTGGTAGGTAGGACACAATGCAAGTAAGCCTGCCAAAGTGCCACGATTCCGCTGGGCAGAATGTCTCGATCCCCTGCTGCTCCACGATGACAAAGTTTTTCCCCCTTGCCTGTCTCACCCTAAAACATGGCAACAATGATGAATAAATGAAAAGCAAAGCACGGGGAAAAAAAGGGGAGGGAGAGAAAAAAAAAAAAAAACATCTGAATTGTAATGTGCTCCATCTTTCAGCTTCAATTAAAAAAATCAAATCTTTTTGTTCAACTTCACAGTAAGACTTCAAGAGGGCCCCATGACTCTGATCCCGCCACTGCTTGAATTCCATTAATTATGTGACCTACATATCCTAATAGATATATTCCAGACAGACTGACAGACAGAAGAAGATAAAGGGAGAGATAAATTTGCAATAATAATAACAATACGAGAGTGAGGCAAAAATTTTGCAGAACGCACTTTACTCTTTGCGTCTCTGAAGTCTCCGACATTGTTCACATGTTGGTTTATAACTAAACAAACATTTTTGCTTAAGCCTATCATTGTGAAGTAAATGTTTGCGACCGGTCCACGGTCCCGTGAAGCTACTGATTTGTGTTCTGGCCACTGGCAGCTGGTAGCTGGAGGTAGTGTTGCGTTCAGGGACATGCCGTAAATTGACCGCTCCTGCCACCGGGCTGATGGCAAGCGAAAGTGCATCGAAACAACAAGGCTCAAAGGGGACCTTTCTAAATACCACAGGTACAGCCATTGCATGGTACAATAACATTTACTATATCATGATAAGTTAAATTACAAAACATTTATTATCATTTTAAGGCCAGCCACGTGAGGCAGACCTGATGTGCCTATAGGCAAGAATGACTTGTATGTATCCTTTTTTTCTTTTTTTTTTTTTTAACCAACTAATATTAATAGCTTAATGCTCATTTCAGTAAAAGGTCGACAGCATAAGAGGACTCAGTAGGTGGTTGCTCGCCTTTACTTTATTTTCACTGAACTTTTCACGTGTGGCTACCGTGCAAAATCACTCTTGTCCGCATATTAACACAGCCGGCCACGTCATGCCTCAAGAAAGGAGGGTCCCGTCTTGGTAACAGAGCTGCTGCGTGAGCTTGTGAGCTACCGCATACTCTTCATCGCGGCTCATAGGCTGATCTCTTAATCATTGTCCAGTGTTTGCATGAGTCCTCTTCAGAAGGCTGAGGCGCTGTCCATCCTCCCTGCCCGTCACTACCGCCAGTCCCAGGCATGAATATGGAGCTGTTCTGTGGCTGGGAGCTTGCTCATGTTTTCTGTCTGATATCTAGGCCCCATTCCCATTTCAAAGGGAGGTCCACCCGGGGCCTTGACTTTTTGATCTGCCTGGCGACTGAGTCGACCACCTGCATGTGGGATCAGCTGCCAGCGAGAGCAGACAACCCCTCTGCATCAAAATATACCCCCCTCCCTTGTCCTCCCTGCTTCATTGCCCTTCGCTGTGCCCACTTCTTCCATGAAGCTGCCAGAAGCCCCCAGTGGTCCTAACTGGGTCTGGAGCTGCATCCCATTCCCAACTGTTCTTATTGTAGTTGGTGAAATGCTTGAGATGTTCAGTACCAGCAGGAAAGCTCATGCTGCAGTCATTTTGTATTTAAGAAAATCCATAGTGTCAATGCACCATGAAAACGACAGAGGCCTGTTCAACAGGTCTGTGGCTTCCCAAATCACCGTGAGCCACGATGTGACCTTTAACCCTTCCCGTATGTCAAAAGACTGATTAGTTGTTGGACAGAAATGTCCTGAAAAGTGCGGACATATTTGATCCTTTAAAGCTAAACTTGCAAACCTGTTCAATCTTCAAGAAGATAATATTTCAGCCTGCAATTTCACTTTGGAGTTTCAATCCTCGTCCGAGCTTGTGGGATCAGGTGTCTTGTATTTTACTGAACTATGAGCACATTTGAATGGTAAAAGGTCTCCATGCCACTGGTCTGATTTTACCGTTTCCACAAGTTCAGTCACAGACATTATCTTTTTCTTTGTTACTGCGGGGGTCTTAGAAACGCTGCTTGATTATTATGCAGCTTGAATTCGGAGCTCTCGTGTTTCTAAATCGAGCATAATTTGGAATATTTTCCGTCTGATGTTTAATATTACTCTTGCTTATGTGATTAAGGTGATGTTTGGATTCCCCTTAAGCACAGACCTTACCTTATTGAACAGGCATCTTGACTAACTTCTTTGCTAGGAATGCAAAAACCACTCATGACGCATCGGCACAAAGTGACTGGTGGTCATGCCAGGGCAGCACTAAAAGTAAAAATGGATAATTTGATGATCATAGATATTAATATAATATTAGGAATGCCTCAATGCCTCATATGGATCACTGTGCCTGTCATGGTTTAATTGAAACCCACAGGACTTCACATGATTGAATTAAAAATTAACTAAGAGTGGATGCCCTGGGTGCCCACCACTAGACCACTGACATTCACTAAGTACATGAATAGCACTGGTATGAAGCTACATTTGAGAGAATTGTTATCAACCCATGACCCAGCCAATCAACAGCACCTGAGAACAGTTTTATACTAATTATCCTCATTGGTGAGATGCCTTTCACAGTGAGGAATTTTGTGAAGATTCATTTTCAAACAAAGCAACAGCTATTTGAGATGTGTCCCTCTCTGAACATTTCCTACAATAACAAAGTCTGTAAGTTAATTGGCTTTCTTGAACCCTGACAGCTCGCTTAATGAGTGTCTAATTGTTTCCCAGCTGGGGTGATATCCACTAGACCATAAAGACGCTTGAAAATGAGGTGTGAGTTTAAAAGAAACTACACCAACAAGGTAAACCAGGCCAGCATTTAATCATTATGACGTATCCCTCCAAACACCCAACCCACCCCACCCCACATCCCGCCCACACACACACACGTGCGAACACACAGCACGAATCAAGGCCAGTGATGTTGACTTTATACGATGAACTTAAAATTGCTGAGGTGTGTCTGCATGCTCGCTATCATAGTTCAATGGCAGAAAATACAAGTGTTATCTTTTTTTTGTGTGTTATTGATATGAAACAACAGTTTAAAAGCGCTTGGCTTGGAAAAAAATAAAAGATTTGCAGATACCATCTGGCGATATACACTTTGGTGTATGTCAGGACAGAGACAGACATCTGCAGTCAGCAATGTTATTTGCACTCAGGCACACGGGTGAAGTTCGCACTGAAGACTGTCAGAATGTCTTTCTTACAGATGGCTAATGTTGTTAAAAAAAATAAATAAAAGATCAATTTTAACCGAAACCATGATTTTCCTTGTCAGAAAAAAAATCTTTATTAGAAAATCAATATATTTAGTCAAAAAAGTAAAAAAAAATATTCAAGTAAGATCCTCATGGATTCCGAAACTCTGTTTTCTGGATGTAAGACTCGTGCTGAAACCGTTCATCCACCACAAACTGCTCCTCAAAAGCTCTTTGCTGCTATTTGTGGAGATCAGGGGGAAATTGTCAGGTATAAATATTGTTTTTTTCACCAGTGGGGTTCGCTATGTAGTTGGTACTGGGTTAGAGTACCAACCATTGCCCGCTAATGTCTATCTAATTGTTGCAATTAAAGTAGCAATGGAAACAATTTTTGTCACTGAATCAAATAAATGTTGCTGCTCGGTCCTGAAAACTATGTGCCTACTGGTTAGTTTTCAGCCTGTTAACCGCAGCTATCAGTATCATTGGCCTTGAGTTTAGGAACATACAGTAAATTGAGCTTTCATGGCGGCGGGCTGGTGGCACACAAAATTGCATTGTAAAAGAAACGGCCACGCTGAACTATTCTAAATGCAGATGGGATTACTTTACAGTCATTGCATTGTGCAATCAGTGTTTACTCTGCAACATTTACTACATAATGTTAAGTTTAATTAAAAAGAAGTCTGATATTCTCATTAAAAAACAGAAATAAACAAAACTCAGCCTGTGGATGAATGATTACTTCTGTCCACCTCAGGGTTCTGTCACAAGCACAGAGGTTAGAACACGTATCAGGAAAGGTTTTCTGCAATCCGCTGTTTGTTATTGCCTTTGTGGAAAATGATATTCACCATCCTAACCCCTACAACAGTGCACAGGAACTACAATTGTTCTTACATCAGATACAAATATACTATTAATCAAAAGGCAGAAAAACTGGTGAGGCAAATAATCAAATGAACAGGGAAATGAGAAAGAATTGCCTAAAAATAGGTGGGTGTGTGGGTGGGCGCTGGGGGTGAGATATCATTGAACGATCCTGAACTCGCAATTGGCGCTCAGTTCTCCACAGTTCTAAATTACTTTAGATCTGATATTTCCAGCTCACAACCTTACAACAAAACCCAATTTCTTTTATTGAAACAGTAAGGAAACTGGGGGGGGGGAAAAAAAAAAAGATACTTTGAATCGAGGAAAGGCAGGGGGTGTGTGTTGTGCTGCTTCCATCAAGCAGAAAGCTGAGCGGTAGTCGAAGAGGCTCGCAGCCGGGCCCCAGTTTGGAAAGCCCTCATAAATCCTGATTTGAGCAGGGTGCTAACCAGAGGAGGTACCGCACGTCAAGAGGGGGCTGGAGAGCTGGGGGGGTGGGCGGGCGGCGGTTTGCCTCTTAAAATGCTACGTCTGATTAAGTCTTCCCATTAGGTGACAGCTGAACTTTAACATTAATATGATAATATTGAAATAAGTGTGCGTTATTTACTTCAGCTCCAGAGGGGGGTGGAGGGGAGAGGAGAGGGGAGGAGGCGGGAATGATGAATGATTTCTGGACAGCTTGGGGTGACATGCCCCCCCCCGCCTCCCGCACCCTTTCTCCTCTCCCCATAATCAAACTTGACAAAATGGAGACATATGCAGAAATATTGGTTACAGTCGGCGTCACAGCCCTCTTCAGGCCTTCCCTCTCTAGTAACTGCTGGCCGCCCTGTGAGCCGCCCTCTAAATTGTCTACGGGCACTGAAGCATCTATTTCAATTGGCACTTCCTTCCTGGCCGCGGGATTTTACATTTAGTTTGTGTCATTTACATATTACTCTTAATCAAAATCCACAGTGGGCGACAGGGAGGAAAAAAAAAACAAGAAAGAGGGAGCGAGAAACAAAACCGTGGCGTCACGGTTCAGGGGTAGGTACTTTATGAAATGGAGATGTGACAAGACATTATGGTGTGTGTGTGTGCATCCGGCTGCACGCTTGTGTGTATTAGGCGGGCGCGCATGCCAATGCAAGGAGTACTGAATTATTTGTGTTTGAACTTTGTGTTTGTTTGATTGGTGACAGCTTCCTTGTGCACGAACCAGCGAGGAAGAGAGACAAAGACTACAAGTTGGGTTTCTAAGTGCATTTTGTGAAAAACAAAGGCAAACGGAAGAAAAGAATGGAGGCGCACTGGTCCTCTCAAGCCATTTTCCGCGGCACGCCAATCTCCTCTATGTCTAATCAGGCGCTTAGCACCTTTACATGTAATTTTTTTCAAATAAGCTGAAAGAACGTTAACACGTTTTTTTTTTTTTTGGTTTAGGCAATTTGTTCAAGTGCCACATTAAATGAATATACAAATAGTACTAAGATCCCGTCCCTGCCCCGAAATTAGATTAGTCGATCACGGTATCCAGCTGAAAAAGCTAGTACGTCTATTGGATTTGATGAATGCCATCCAAATACATTTCCACGATGGTGGTATATTGGGTGGTACATTAAAAACTTTATACATCAACTCTAATATTTCACTCGAATTGCGAGAAGTTTTGCATTGATGCGTCTATCAATCAGTTTTTACATTCATTCATCATCTGTTTATTTGTCAAGTTCCACCGTTTTTAAAGGCTAATCATGAATGAGAGTGGCACTTTGGATAATCCTGATCTGATTCCAACATATTAACTGGTGATGATGGGGCGCAAGCTCACAGCACTGGGAGGACATGATACACGCAGAGGTGCAGAAACAGGTTCCCCTACCTGGCTCTTACCTTCTCAGCATGCCGGTAAGGATGCGAGAGCTCTTGCCCAGATTGGCGTCAGTTTCCCTCAGCTGCAAAGAGAGAAACAGTGAAAGATAAGTTTGGGTTTGTACAACTGCTATCAAAGTAAAATTATATTTAGAGAAAGGTTAACATTTTATTATACAAACCACATTGTTGAGGTTAAAAAAAAAAAAAAAAAAAAAAAAAAAAAAAAAAAAAAAAAAAAAAAAAAAAAAA